>JAOTQG010133096.1:0-20091 GCA_025631175.1 Iris virginica
ATTTAAATATTATAAATTACATTCAACCTTTCACATCTAAGGGTAAAATAGACATTTAAGCAAAAAAACTCATCTACTCCATCTCATATTTTAAACAATACCGTCTATTACCATATCGAACCAAATTGAACTTGTGATCTGGCCCTTAGAGAAGGCATACGATAGAGTTCTAGGGAGGTAATTTGGTCGATCCTAGAAGAGAAAGGGGTTAAACAAATTGGATGTCCATAAGAAAGAACGATATGGAATGTGATTTATGTGACAACCTTGCCTTTTGGACCACACTGGAGGGCTGAAAATGATTAGTGTAGCAACTCCAAAAGAGTTAGAGTTGTATCCATTAACTAAAATCTTAAACAAATTGGAGAGTTATAAGTTATGTACTTATTAGGGGTATATGCAGGTCAACTTAACAAGACAAAATGGGGTTTTTACCTTTTCCTGAGGGAATAGTCTGTGTTTGTAGTGTACTGTAACATATCAACTAAAAGAAAAATTATTAAAAGAGAAAATAGGATTTTCTGAGGTGATAGATGTTAGTCCTTTACATATACAAACGTGTATATACAGAAAGTATTTACTAACTAGTGCTGCAGGCATTTGGCTCTTAAATGAATGCCATAACATTCTGTTATTCTGTACGAGTTAAACTCATGATAGTTCGAGAAGCAGCCAGGAGTCATGTGTGATACATCCATATCTATCTTGGCAAAACTCGTTTTCGGTAGAAAAAAATATAACTCAACAATCACTTATATTCAGTTGGCTGCATAAATCCTATTTCACTACTTTGTTCTGTCCAGGGCAGGGGGGGGGGATAAGTAGCACAAAAGCTGTACTAGATATGGTTTAGTTTTAAACTTACTGAAAGGGGCTTCATGTACGTACATGTTGCAGGAAATATGCTCTGTATCTTGGAAAATGCTGAAATGGAAGTAAGATATCCGGACATACAATTCTGGACACGGGCATCAGATCCTGTTCTTGCGCGTGATGCATTTTCAACTTTGATGTGGACACTCTTCTGTCTTCCATCTCCATTCTTGGCATGCGAGGAATCATTTCTATCGCTAGTCCATGTCTTCTATGCTGTATCCATTACTCAGGTCCATAGACCCCTGCATTCGTATAAGCAACCTGGAATATATTATTGCTTAAAGTGTTCCTCATTTTTTTTTTCTCCTTGTTTTGCAGGCTATAATCACGTATTGTGGGAAATGTCAGTGTAATATGACTGATTTAGGATATCATGATTGTCTTATTACTGACATTTCCAAATTTATGGGGGAATTTGGATTTCCATATCAGTACTTTGTTTCAAACTATATTGATCCTTCTCATGATGTAAAGGACATAATACGTAGACTGAGTTTGCCTTACTTAAGGAGATGTGCTTTGCTGTGGAAATTAATAAACTCTTCCACCTCATCACCATTTAGCGGGGTTCATATGTTGGATAAATTATCTCAAACTTCTGATCATAGGATGGACTATTGCTATGGCATTACAGAAGAGGTTGTTGAGATTGAAGAGCTGGAGAAGACCTTTAAGATTCCCCCTTTGGATGACAGTCTTAATGATGAGGTGCTACGCTCTATAGCTTTGAAGTGGTTACAACACTTCTCCAAAGAGTTTGAAGCTCATAACAATCAGGGTGTTTTGCTCGCAACTCCTGTAGTTTCATTTCAATTGATGACGTTGCCTCATCTTTACCAAGATCTCTTACAGAGGTTGGCTTCATGCGTACCAACACCACTGTTTCTCCTTTGATGTGATTTGAATTGTTGATAACTCAAGAATTACCGTATGTTTAGGTACATAAAACAACAGTGTGTAGATTGTGGAGCCATTCAGGAGGAACCTGCATTATGCCTGCTGTGTGGTAAACTGTGTTCGCCAGGCTGGAAGACATGCTGCAGGTTTACTTTCTACTGATTCAACAATTTACTAGCTTTACCCATACACATAAGGTCAATATGCATTTTTGACATGCCTGATTAATTCTTGAAGGAAAAGTAAGTGTCAGACTCATGCAATGGTCTGTGGTGCTGGTACAGGAGTATTTCTGTTGATAAGGGTATGCTTATTAAGAATGCTTTTGAAGCTTCTTCTCATTTGACCGCCTAATTTCTCTTACGTGCATGCATCTCTGTGTTTGTGAGCATCTGTTTTTATAAAATAAACAGAAACAATAAAATAAATTCTCAGGGTGGTCATTATTTTTAATTTTTCTTTTATTGGGGTTGAGGATGTGCTGATTGCAGTTACCAAGATGACTGATAAGTGCTTGTATGTGTAGAAAACGACTATATTACTTCAACGATCATCACGTCAGGCACGTTGGCCATCTCCCTACTTGGATGCATTTGGTGAAGAAGTAAGTTATTTGTATAAACTTCCTGCCATATTTACATTTTTTTCGGCAGTGCTTGGCATAGATAAGGCAGCATTCCCTGAATTATAGCCATTGGTTCCGAGTAAAGTACTGTTTCAGTTGCAATATTTTGCTGTTTCTGTGTATAAGAATATGTTTCTTATTTTTCATTTGTCAAAACTCAGCTCCACAAGGCTTTATCCCATATAGTTGGAATACATGGATCTGTGTTTACTAATGTTTTTTTTTTTTTTTTTGGGATGTCATCTTGCTGGGTTGAGTTACACTCAACACTCTAAACTTCTCAAAGTGCATGAGTAGCACCAGATTATATGAATCTAAAAAGCAAGCTCATTGTCTATTTGCCATAACTTGATGATTTTTTTTGTGGCCCTCTGCCCTCATGAGTTTTAGCCTTACCTGAAAAAATAGGCACCTGTAAAATTAGGTCATGTCATCTTTGTTTTCATCAAGGCTGTACAAAGTACAAAGGATTATTATCTCGTATCTTTCTCTCAAAGTTTGTTGCTGATTTTTGATTGTGTGAAACTTAATCTGTGGCTGCTCTCAGTGCTCAAACTTGCATCATCTCGCAGTTACTCTTTCTACAGGTACTGCTTTATTCTTTCCCTGAGAGGCTAAGTATGAGTATTGCAGCTGGGGAAATTTAAATTTGAGTTTTAATGAGCCCTGTGAATTGCCAGTCTACCTTAGGCGTTGTGCTAGTACATTGTACCATAAGGCAAGCTAGCATATGATAGCCAGGAGCTCAATGAGACCGAGAGGCGCAGTCAAACAAAGGAAATGATTGTGATAATGCATTACTTGAGAATGTGGATGTGGTTTGTTATATCAGAGCCGGAACAGACCACATATGAAATCCACTTCCGTCGCAGGCATAATCATAAAAAAAAGCGAATTAAAAAATGTAAGCTGCCAGCTTTCTTCTTTAAGGTGAATGGGAGGTTAGCTATAAGCTTTGGCTAGCCATCCGAAGGTAATTCAACCTTGTGTAGACCCCACCCCTACTGAGTTCAGTAACTGGGGCGGCTGGAGCTGTGAAATTGAAGCTGGATAACCTCTGTATTTTTATAGATTTTATGACCTTTGTTTTTTATTTATTTTTAGTCGAAAACAATATGCTGACAAGTCAGTAGTAAATCTGCCTTTCCAGAAGTCTGTAGGGATGTTCCTTCTTGTTTCCTGCTGTTGAACTGTGTTTTCAATATTTATTAGGTTAATATAAGTGAAATTATCCCCAAAAGAAAATGGAAGCTGATATTAAAAAACAAGTGACATTATTTTTGTAGAATATGAAGAGGGAAAATAGGCTTGAAGACGCTAAGGAACTTGTCATTAATGAGTAACATATCAGGATATCATTGTCTATTCAGCATATATCAAGGGATATGATGACTCTCTTGTGTAATTTATGTCGAATTCAAAGGAATAATGTAAAGTGGTCTGTGTTATTAGAATAAATTTTGCTCTTTCTTTATTTGACGACAATTGTGTATTCATAACATGTTTTGCAACTACTTGCAGGATATCGAAATGCATCGAGGAAAGCCGTTGTATTTGAATGGGGAACGCTATGCAGCTCTGACTCATATGGTATAGAGAATTGTTCTTCTTCCCCTCTCCAACCCACATGTATTGCACTTTTGAAGTTTTATTAACTAAACGCACTTTGAAAATAATTCCCCTTGAGAATTGGGGGCTAGAAAAATTCTAGTAGAATACTGGAAGCTTCAATGATCAAGGCCCCCCCCCCTCCCTTTTACTAGAAGGAATACATTACATTCACCATGCTTTTCTTTTGTTTTCTGTTCCTTTTTACTCACCCACTGCTTGTGTACTTCAATTAAATATATGTTGGATTCCATCATATAAAGTCATTAATGCATTATTATGATAATAAAGGTTTACACTTGGGTGGTTGATGGATTCATCTATTCTTCACTAATACATATCCTCTTTTCATATGCTGAATACTAGGCTTTTATTACTTCGGTTTGTCCATTCTATTCTTGCTGTCCCATCATGATGTATTATTCTGTATCATAGGTGGCTTCGCACGGTCTTGATCGAAGTTCCAAGGTGCTACATCAAACAGCAATTGGTGCTTTTCTCATGCTTTAGATTCAACCATGTTGAAAGAGTTCTATCGAAGGTTAGAAATCGCTCTTTTACGGTGCTTCATTTTGCCTGTTTATTGTAGCACTGATACAGGAATCTATAATTGTTCTTACAGTTATATTTCTTGCAGTCACAAATCTGTCTCGAACAATTTTGGAGGTAGCCTATGATTCAAAAATATTCCTGACAATTAAGGGATGGTTTCTTAAGTTTCCAAGCCCCAAGATTGCTAGAGGTTCATATTCTTAAGTTTAGGCTCATGCTTGGAGGACCCTTGAGTGATTTTTGGTGTGATATTGTCCAGTATACATTACATTAAGGTTAGTTTTCTTAGAACTGTAATTGGTTGTCATTTTTAACTTTTGTTATTTTTTTATCCAGTTTTCATAACAAGTACATTCAGCACCTGTGTTGAGGAAACTTGCCTTCCTCCTAGTCCATTTTTCTTGGGAATGTATAATTTGACTACGTATAGAAGGATTAGAAAAGATTAAGTATAGGCGTTACTTTGGGTAAAGTATTGCTAAGTTTAGGTGTCACTGTGGATTGTACGATATATTCCAGTAGTATTCACCTTTCCTGAACTCCCTCGTTCTTATATTACATTTACATTTGTATAATGCTTCTTTTGAAGAAAATGTAACTAGTAGAATGATTACCTTATTGCATCCTGCTCTATATGCAAGAGTTATGATTCCGATGTTCTTTGTGGATGTGCTGGTGCATGTTTTTCTCTTGTGAGAGGAGGGGGTCGCAGTACTTGAAGCTGACATTTTACTTGGCTTCTGGCCGAGCCATTAGGCTCAAGGAAGTTCATTCTACTGATTACTAGTGTTTTTTTTTTTTTTTCTCTTTTTTTCTCTTTAGGTGGTGGGTGTGTATGTGTGTGTGATTGCTACTGTTTTGAATCTCATCCAGGTGTTCTTTTTCTTTTTTCCCCCTTTTTGCAGGATAATCTGGATTTGTTGTCCATCAGTAAGAGCCTTCATTAGAGACAGGTGGTTTAGCTTGCTTAAGCTATGGACTTGTCTATAGCTCACACTTTCTCCACCAATTGTACAGTTCTTGTACATAATAGAAGAGTCATAGCTTCTCATGTATCTCTTTAATTGATAGCATATAAATATTTGCTTTTCCCACTTTATAATTCACCTTTCTTTAGTCTACTCCCAGCATTCCCTTCTGTAGTTTTTAGCCGAAACAAGATCAATCCTGTCTTGCATATTTATCTTTGAAAGCTATACCCAATGAGAAACGAAAAATCTTTGTACAAAACACTGAACTCCTATGGAATGAGATGACCATTACGATAGTATGGCATATGTGGTATGTGATGAAATCATTCGACAGTTGTCAATATTATTGATTGCTAAGAACAAGGTTCGAGTTTGGTGCGTAAATGAGAAAATCTGGGCAATGGATATACTGGCCTCTTCCAACAACCTCTAGCTTGTTATAGATAGTATGCTGTTATGATGACAACAATGCTACAGGTGAATAGCCAAGGCGAAATTGAACTTTGCACTATTTTCAGAAACACACCATTTCGTGCTAGTATTAAACATTAAAGCAATCATCGGGACAGTTCTGTAAGTTTAGTTATAAAATGAGAGAGTATCCCAGGTGGTATCGGATTATGCGATCGATATGTCAAATTTAGCTTGTGATCTTGCCTCTTTTGAAGCAAATGATATGAGGTTGTTTCGGTTGGAATCCTCGAATGTACTGTCGTTCTGTCAGTGAATTGGTTTGAGTGAAGCTGATCTTGGCAATATTGGCAACAACCTCCTAGTGTAACATTACCTTTGACATGATGCAAAAGATTCCTTTCAAAGCTGTGAAATTGGATCCAAGTCCGGGAGAGGAATGAGGATGTCTGAAATGCGCAAAAGTTTCTCATAACTGGGTTCTCAACTCGGTTCAAACCTAAATTGAAGTTATGTGGACATGGTTGCCAGATTTGCGCAAAGTCAAGTAAAAAGAAGTTATGAAGGTAGCTTAAATCCAAGCTGAACCTTTTCCATACTACAGCATTTGTTACGAGTTTTGTGGGGGTGTTGGGGAGATTGTTCGGTGTTGGGCTTTCCTAACACAGTTCAAACTGATGACTTTTGACGTACCTATCGATGAGACGAGTTGGTGCTACTGTTTAATGAAGAAGTTCATGAAACTGATGCAACTGCCCTCGTTTTCAAAATGAAACAAAGTGAAGCAGAGCATCAGTTGTAGGACTGAGCCGTAAGTCCATTAGCTGCAAAAGCTTAACCCCAGTTCAAGTGGTGTTGACCTACATTGCTTAAACTCGGCAACAAGGATCCAACACTTTTGCAAGGTAAAATAGCCACCATGGCTACATTTTTTTTTCTCTTAAATGAGGAATCGTCTGTGGTTCCGCACCTATCCCCAATGTGACTCGAACCCGTGACCTATTGGGAATAGGTGAGACATCTTACCACTATACTTCACCTCAAACCCGTGTCCACCATGGCTCTTGGACACGGGTATTTTAGCAAAAATCAAGAATCGTTGTAACAAAGATGAACTCAAAAATCAACTAGGAAGCTCCACAACACCAAGGATCAAATCTGAGTACAGCTAAAGAATGTCAAACGCATCATCCGAAGCTCTTACTATTCATGTCATCGTCAATAGCATCATGTACAAGTTCATCAAAACAACCAACATTGAAACTCTAGTTTTTCATTTATTGCTGATAGTGAAATGACCAAGGAAGTTAAAAAAAAATCTAACAGTATAAAGACTATTTTCCCATGTAAAAACTATTTAAGCCCTTTCACCTCTTTAAAGGGTGTTTCTATACATCAGTGCTTGATCAGCACTTGCATGAACGCTCATTACAGATTACTGCCAAACATTGCACTAACATTGCACTGACACTATTACTAGGAGAACTCTTTTTTGTACCTTGGAGTGCAAGTGCGTCTCCGAGATAATCAATCATCTTCTTAACTTCGAGATATTTTTGTGCTTGTCTGTTCCATCTCTACATTTCTGTTCTCCGTACAAGTGCCGCAGCACAACAGAACCTCAGCAACTCTAAGAATAGTTCCAATCGTCATTCTGCACATAAAGAACAACAGGAAGAAATAACAATTACAAACAAGTGGAACTATATAATTCTCTGTTTCCTCACCTATTCACTGCAAACAGTATATAAGAATGAAGATAACGGAATTCTTGAGAGTGTACATGGAGATTGATTGGACAAGGGAAACAACAGAACGTCTCTTGTAAGAAATAACAAATAGTATTATATAATGTCAAAAACATAAAGCACATTTCTTATGCTGTTGCTACTCAATTTTCATCATCAAGTCCAGTCACGTACTTGCAGCATGTGAGAGCAACAAAGGATGACAAACCATGAACAAGTAATAACAGAAGAGGGAGCACTGGGAAATAGTGCACAGCAGTATTGCCAAACAAACCTATATGAACACGACTAGTATAGATATGGATTGCAGTATCGCTAGCGAACATGACACTTGAGTACGCATAATGTACTTCTACAACAGAATTAAGCTGCAATCTATTATTTGGCTACACATTAAAATATACAAAATGTACAATGTTCAAAACTACTAGTAGTTCTAAAGAAAGGCACAAGTTTGAGCAAGCGATCATAGAAGGTTTAATATGCATATCCATGCCACATTCAAATTCTCTAACATTACAAAACCTTAAGAGAACTCTGGACAACCACAATTTTTTTTTTATAAAAAAAATATGTATGTATGTATATATATATATGTTTCTGTACATCACACGAAACTAAATTTAGAAGGTCCCAGTAAGGTATCAGCCAGAAAAGCAAATATACTTCATAGATTTGAATTTTCACAAAGAACTACTCTCTCCATTCCAAATAAATGATCCGCTTTTGACCCTTTCTTCAATTTTAAATAAAAGTCTACACATTTTACAGACACAAATGTTGCATTACTAGTATTTTTGATATTGTTTTTCATGGATGAAAATGTATCACTTATATTATTAAAAGATACGACAAGATTTTATTTTATTCTGCCATATGTTGACTTTTAAAAAAAGGAAAATTAACTCTTTGATCAAAATAGATGGAAGAGAATTTAAAAGTCCTAGGTATCAGCCAGGATAAGTAAACATGGGGTATTTGATATTTTCGCATATAATATTACATCAACGATCATCTTCTTGCGCAGTATAAAGTGATGCAAAGTAAAAGTTATAACTAGAACATGGCTTTAAGCAAAGCTGGTAAGCCTGAGAAGTTACTCACATTTGAAGCGCTAGGTAACACCCATTTTTGATGCCCGGGAATATGTTTTTGTAATGAGAGGGCTCTCTCTTACAATCGAATCCTCAGATTCGATATTATTGTCCTGTTTCTCCTTGTCAAATGTGAACTCAAGTTGCTTTTCGACAGACTTAAATATTGAAGTTCGTTTAGACCTTAGCCGGTATGGGGGAGATGCATTGAAAGGGTTACCACTGACTGCATCACCAACCCTATCAGGACTCTCTCTATCGGGTCCTTCCTCACCTAAAGTGGGGCCTCCCTCCGAACTTGCTTTCCATTCATCCTTCCCAGTTTTATGTGATGACAGGGAGGATTGAGCTTCAGTCTTTCTCTTACGCAAAATGGATGGCGTATTTGGAAAGCTCTTAGCAGCAATTTTCAAAATTGATTCCGGAGTTTGCCCATACAAAGGTGGAGTTGATCGACACTGAGGTGATGCTGTTGGACTCGAGCAAGATTCATGGTGCATCCACGACTTCTTTACCAGGCCTGAATATGATGGCATGCAATCTTCTACTAGTGGTGGCTCATAATACAAGGACCCATAGGTTGGAACATCAGTCACTTCCTCCCCATTGCTTTCACAACTGATTCTGCTACACGTTTCGAACTTGGATGCTAAATTTAAACTAATGTGGCTGTGATCTATGTTTGATGACTGTGACTTGCATTTGACACCTTCAGAATCAGCAGACTCGCTTGGAAGAGCACTTGATGAAGCAGCCATATCTTGAGATGGTGGGGTTGAGCATTCTATCTGATCTTTACCATCTTCATCTATCTTACGTAGGTCTGACGACATTCGAGCAGTCATAACTGGACAAGCAATCAGCTCCCCAGTTGAAGTCGTTTTACAAATGTCTTTAGGACCATTTTCAAGAGCATTCTTTAGGATTGGTGGAAGAGTCCCAGTAGCCGAATAGAAATCCAATTTCTTTTTTAAGGAACTATTCCAATGATTTTTTATTGCGTTATCAGTCCTGCAAGAAGACATTGAGAAAAGTTAGTCAAGTATCTATGCAGAGGGAATTTTTCATCAACTAATCCACTCAATGCCCGCACATGTTTTGACTTGCATTGAGCATGAGAATGGTTTTTATACTTTTCATACAAACAAGCCAAGCTCAACGAGGCTCAAATAAGCTCAACCATCACCAAGCATAAGCGAATTATGAATCATTTTTTTATCTTATGCTCAAGCTAGGCTTGTCTACAGCTCATTTTGTGAATCCATGAGTCCTGGAAGAACATAGGCTCTCTAGCTAGACCTAGGTTGTTAAAAATAGACGAGCTTAAAAACTAAAACCTCAGCTTGCGTCAACTCTTTTACCGCACCATTCAGGAGCAGTGAAGTCTCTATGGCCCGACATGAAAAATTTCAATTCATCTATGTATAAAACATACATGAGCATAAACAATTATTACCTTCCAGGTAGAGCCTTAGCTATTTCAGCCCATTTGTTTCCATGTAACCGATGGGCAGTCATGAGGGCTAATTCTTCGTCCAATGTCCAAGCATCCTTCTTTATCTCTGGATTCAAATGATTGTGCCACCTGGAGAATATTCAAGTATATATCGTCAATTTCTGTGATTAATTAAAATACTTTCACCACCTGACAAAGCTTTCAACTAGTATCAATGATAGAAGAGGAAAAGATGACGTTGTAGAGCAAGTGGCAAGGATGCAGATGTGCTAAAAGAATGCATTACGGAGAAAGAATTTATCTGATTAATAACAGTACAACCCACAATTACATTTGGGAAATAAATTCACAAAAAATTTGACTGTCGATCAAATGTGATATTACCTCTCACGACATTGTTTCCCAATGCGACCTGGCAAAGACTTTGCTATAAGGGACCATTTTGTGGGCCCATATCTCGATACCAGCTCAATGATTTTATCATCCTCCTACGACCAAAGGAGCAAAAACCCAGAAACTTTAACTTGAGAAGATAAATGTTTAGTTAAATAAACAGATATTAAAAAGATGCACGACTAGCTATTAATGAAAGTGGAAAGGAAGCAGATGTTAACCTCTTGAGTCCAAGGTCCTTTAACAAGTTCTGGATTGAGAACCTTTTGCCATCGATGCAAACATTGCACTTCTGATCTATCTGGGAAATACTCAGCTGCATACATGTCAACAAACATAAGTAAAACCACATCTCCAACTATATAGCAAACAGGTTAAGTTTATATATTTTCCCATTTCAGAGGCATACTTAAAAAATAAACATCAGTACCATAACAACCAAGATAAGAATATCATCTGAAACTAGTATTAAAAATTTAAAAGATGCATTTCCAAGATCCGCAAAAGGATTACTTAACATAATAATCCTATAAACCATGATGCTTTCTAAAAACTAATGACCATGGAGAAAGTCTTCCACCCTCATTTATAACCATTCTTATGCAAAATAACAACCTTCCTCACAATAAAACTCGCTGTGGTTGTCAATGTTAATTGTTAGTATTTTAACCCAGATTCAGGATAAGTCCCTATAAGAACTTAGGTACTCTGTTCTTCACAAAATGGAGACTTTTTCAACCCTCAAATCTTCACAAAGGAATGCAAAGTTGAGAGGTCAGTCCAAATTAAGAACCGATACAAGTAGATACGAGAGAAAAGATACTTCCCCAATAAATCTGAGCTGGATAGTACTCCCTCCGTTCCATAATAGTAGTCCTTTTAGAAGTTAAAATTTATTCCAAAATAGTTGTCCTTTTAAGATTTCTAGGAAGTTTTTACACATACTTTCCTAAATTACCCTCTTACTTTTCCAACTACCAATAATCATTAATTACACTTTATCTCTTTTCTCATTAATAAAGAGAGATTGTTTAATGAGGGTAAATTTGTCAATGAAATTATTTCTTAATATATGTGCATGAGTCTAAAAGGTCCACTATTGTGGAACGGAGGGAGTACTAAATTTATCAAAAAAAAAAAAAAAACTATATAAGCTACATTAAATACTGACAACGCATAACATAATGAAGCATATCATAGTCCAGAGTAATCATCTCGTAGATCTAGCCAACTTACTGCAGCTTAATCAAATAAAATTAGATGCTATAGGCACCACAAATTTAAGATACTGACCTATTTTTTTCCAGCACTTCCCCTTGTAGACAGCAACAGCTCTTTTTAATGTATCATCCTGTCAAAGTTTGGCGATGATGTTAGAAAACAATAACATCAGTCGAAAGTAGATTTAAATGTACAAGCAGCTCAGAGAAAAAAGGCATAAAGGGCATTTAAGCATAAAGGGCATTCTTACCTCCTCTTGTGTCCAGCCTCCTTTTGCTCGTCTAATAGGTCCAGTTGTCCTCCTACAAGATCCAAGTCTCAATTTGTCAACTGAGGTATAGATCATAAGCTGTGCTTAAGAAAAACTCTCTATGCTTTTAACTCACTCTTATCATTCTGAATGGTTCAAACATGAAGTTTGCTTTAATGCAGCGGTTGTACTAGATAAGCATCAGATTAATATGGTGGGAGGCCTTGAACTCAACAAACTCTGTGTTTTACGTATAAGCATGCCGGTGCATATCGAAATCATCTCAAATTATGGTGACCTATCGATAGCGTGAGAAACAAAGGCAGTTGAATGTTAACATAGTCACTTTGTTGGTTGTTTATCCAATGATTCTAGACATCATTTTTACCACATCCTCCAAGTCAAGCAACTGTTTTTACAATTTTCACATGAATCATCAACTCTTAAGTCTTAACTCAAATCAAATCAGCTAACCACTTGGGGTCGACCACATCGACTCTTCTCCACTATATAATATTATCATATGCAAGGTCATTACACAAGACTGACATGAAGCTCAATCTTGACTCTAGCATTTACGCCAAAGTTGTCAGAAGCGCACCCTAAGCTACAAGACTCACATGAAACTCACTCTTGACCCTCACCTTGCTTGAGGCGCGCCTGTTGAAACTACCTTATTGTCTTGTCCAATCATTTGTTTCTGGTTTACATACACTTCAGGGTTTGGAGCAACATTATATAATTGCTAGGCAAAGAGTCCTACGTTGAAAAAAGGCCTTAATATGACGGTGTCATTGTTCAAAGATTCTACAAATTGTTTACTTATGACTGCACTTCAGTTATATTAAGTTATGCGCCTCACTTGTGTGAAACTCACACCTCTTCTTGCGCATGAGACTCCAAATATCTTCTGACTTAAGGGCGACTTTTGCCTTTAACTATAATTAACGCAAAAAAAAAAAAAAATCATGTTCATAAAAGATCTGATAAAGTTTTACGCTGCTATCAAACTACTTAACACAACCCTACTCCTTTAACCGGGCTTTGGACCGTCGTTAAATTTTTATAACTCAAATATCCGAAATCCCTTCCCTTCCCTCAAATGAATTAATTAATCAACTTTTCCTAGCAAAATTCACTTTACAAAAATCATTTCAGACAAAGACAATCCATGCCCAAAGACCAAAGTCCAATCTTACTTTCCATTTCATAGTTGCCAAGAGTAAGAAATATAAATATCAATCAAACAACCCTCCATGCCCTAAGCTCGAAACCCAATCATACTTTTCAAATCATAATTGCCAAGAGTGGAAATCCAAATATCAAACAAACAATCCTCCACGCCTATGTCCGAACTCCAATCCTACTTTTCATGTTATAAATGCTAAGAGAACAACAAGCAAATATCAAACAAACACCCCTCCATGCCCTTAGTTTCAATCTTACTTTTGAGGTAATGATTCACAAGACAGCTGAATGTCAAAACACATGGTTCCCCAGTGCATGGTCAAGTGAAGTATAAAATAGTTACCAAATCTGAACAAGGAACTTAAACTAAACAATCAAATTCCATAAGTGAAACCACAGGTGAATAAATACAGTCAATAAAGAATATCATAATTAATCAACAAGGGGAACCACCTACCTTGGAAGTGGGGAGGTCGCAGTAGGGCTGCATATCCCTGGTGATTTAAGTGTAACACTACCACTACCTTCAGATAGAGAAGAGCTGGAAGCAGCAGCAGATTGCTTGTTCTCAAGGCAGCGTTCCTGCAATTTCAACTCAGCCATTCCTACCGATACTCGCCCTCCAAATCTCAATACCCTAAACCATACACAAGAGAATAAACAAAACTAAATCAACTAAAAAGAAATATTGTTAAACAATCAAACTCTGTCTTTGTCCCAGTTGCTCAGGTCAGTTTCCTGATCCTTTATCACCACTCAAAATGAAAGATGGCAACCCAAACAACAAATCCCAAGTTCATAATACACAAATTCAAGCTAAAGCCCTGGAAAACCATTTTCATGAAAAAGGGACCAGCCAAGTATAAGCACACCCAAAACCCTAATCCAACAAAACCACCACCAGGATTTGCAAAGCCAAACTAAACCCAGATCTCAGAACTACACAATTAGATCAAATACAACAATTAACCAAAAACACAAATCTTATCCAGCAAAAATGCACAATCCAAACAACCAAAATCCACAACAGCAAAGAAATCGATTCAATCAACCCAAATCAAAGCTAATTAAATTAAGCAAAACCCATATCCTAAAAAAATCCACCACAGCTAAAACATTAATAAATATAAAATCTTTACCGCAAAATCACAATCTTTAAAGTAAAAAACAGAAACCCAAAAAAATTACCTGTAATAGTAAGTAAACTGGCGGGAATCAAAGTCAAGCTCATGAAAGCCCTTGTACCCCACGAAACCCAAATCAGTTTAGAGAGAGAAAGTGATGAGAAGAGAGAAAGATGTTTCGTTCGAAAAAAACCTTGCCCGTTGAAAGACAGAGAGGAAGGAGAGAGAGAGAGAAAGAGAGAGAGGGTAGAAAGGAAAAAACAAATAACTAATAATAAATTTTTCGTATATAACGAATACAAAGGGCTTTACTACCGACGTCTCCGTTTGGTTTCCGTTAGTTGTTTTTGGGCTTTAAAACACTTCAAATTTAGGTATGGTTTTAACGGGTCGTAACGGTTGACGTTAGCGTTAGGGAACACAAGTTTGAACCTCAAACGGCACACTTCTCTTATTGGGTTTCGGGTTAAATATCAAGCTTGTTATATCCGCAGATGCTTCCCGGGTGATTTTTGACCGTTGGATGGGGGGGGGGGGGGGTTTGCCCCCAAGGGTTAACCAATAAATTTACAAAACAGATGGTTGGATAGATTTGCATGATTTAAGCGTTGACGTCAGATCTTATAAAAAATTAAATGAGGGTACAAGCTTTTCTGCTTATGGAACAAATGATTTTTAGAATTTGGGAATAATCGGTTTAAGCTGTTTTTGACGGACATGCTTCAAACAATCATTGATGCAGGATGTACAACCTTCTATTCACAACTAAAAAATTACCATGAGATACTTGAAGGAGCGGTCAACGATTTCGATTACTATAATATTTATTACCTTTGACTCCTTAAATGTTTTACATGAGCTGAATATAAAATCAACTTACATATTGCAATAATTCAAAATTGATTACATGACATTTAGGGATACAAAGTGTAATCTTCACTTTGCTTGGGGTTGTGTTTTGTTCGATGCCTGTTGAAGAATGAACCAGCGACTCATAGGCAGTGGTTTGGTTAAGGGACCTCACCGCAGCCAAGATTTCCTCTCGTAGATGAGGTCTGGAAGAAACTAAACTGCCGTGCATCCATGGAAACTGTGCGACTTTTCTACACGGGTAACACTAACCACAGCTGAAGGTTTACGCCTTTTTGAGAGATCAGATTAGATAAAAGTTGGCTTCTAATACAGGACAACCAGAAGCTCTGGTTTTTTGGATCCCGCTAATCAACTTTCACCATGTTTCTTGCCTCCTCTTAATATCCAATCAACATAATCATCTTCTTTCTGAGTTGAAAGAATAACCCAAAGAAACCACCACCTGGGACAAGATATACTGCTAGCTTCTCCCATTGTGATCTGTTGACCATGGAAAGCAAGGACGAGCACCACAACAAGAATTGTTTCAATCCCTACCCAGGATACAGAAATGCAGTATGATTCAAATTTATTACGTATCTCATAAAAGTTACTGCACCACATAACTGCATAAATCTGAAGTTATCCAAAACTAATATGGTTCTCTCAACCAAAAATAATTGCAAGGAGATACAAAAGTTGACTGCACTAAATAATATACTGCAAACATATTAATCTTGTGTAGCTGCACCCGAGTTGAGCTCCGCAAACCTTATGCCCACACGCATGGAGTGCTTCAAAAACTTCTCGGCGCACCTCCTAACACATGCGGCTTCTTGCTTGTCTAGGTCTTTGCGCCGGAAATTCTCCACGCAATCAGTGAAGCATCTCTCCACTAGTGAATTATACATCCTCAGACTGCAAATTGGTAGTCGAAAACATATTAGGCAAAGCATTATTTTAACTGTCGCAACTGGAAAAACGATTAAAGTTCTTAGTTTCATACAACAGTGAATAGTCACATCTCAAAAACAGCATATTCAGTTCTCTTTACAAGCAACCGAACTTGACATGTTATGTCTACGCCTGCTATCACCACCATGATTATTAGTTTCGCATTGATACTTACTGCATTTGGCGAAGCATACTAAATTTTTTATAAGATTGTTGATATGTTTAGTTTCTGCTTTCGCTCAAGGGATAGAGAGGAAACTGCAAATACACAACAGCTTGGGTACATAGGAAATGTTACAAAAAATAAAACAAGAAGAGCAAAAGAGAAATATCTAATTTACAACTTAAATTCCCTTTCATCTTCCTTTTTTCTGAAACAAAAACCGTGAAGAGCAATAGAGATATATCTAATTTAAACCTAAATTCCCTTTCCTCTTCCTTTTTTCTGAAACAAAAACCGTGAAGGCTGTTCCACTCTAGGCATAATTAAGACCTAAATGACGATACCAAAATGTATTTGCCAGACTTAAGTGTATGGTTTTGCTACTCATACCTTTTGGTGATTAAAATGTCACTAACGACATAATCATTCAGTTCTAGCTCAGTATGGGGTGCACAGTAAATTACGCAACTCATAATGCACAGGATTAATCGTCTGCCACATAAGGTATTCATAGCAGTATCTTCACAGCATAGCAATACGCAAATAAGAGAAATAGAAAAACTTGAGTATATGAATTCTCTGGATTTATATCCTTCCGATCTTAAATAAATGTCCACTATTCCACTTTAGGATGATCAAGTAGACGTGATCCTACCTTTTGTAATACAATTCTAATTCAATTCGTCTTTTATCAAAAGAAAAAAAGTGTCTATATCCTTGTGAAGCATCTAGATGCCCTCGAGTTTTTCGTAGAAAATCGACCCTCAGATGTAACTTAACAGCAAATCAGGAATCATAATTCACATATGAAGAAGCACTGAAGAAATTTCTTCAATATTGCTTAAGAGTTCCTTTAAGATCAAACTTTTAAAGGGGCATCCATGAGTCTTTTATAAGGAAGATTAGTTTACAAGATCAACCTTTAAAGTACGAAAGAGACATATTGCTCCATGAGTAGAAGTTTTTCAGAACCACCACAATGCACATAGTCAGGAGTATGATACTACTGTACGTAACTTCGAGTTTAGGGAGGAGACACATCTTTAGAAAATTCTTTCAAATGAAATAAGCCGGAAGGTTAAATTAAGAACCATCGTCAAAGACCCCTTTTTGCTTCACACACACACACACACACACACACACACACACACTAAAACATGAACTTGATTTTTGAGAGAATCAGAAACATATAAAACTAAATTAAAGAATGACTGTGTATCAAAATGTAGTCAAAATAACGACAACCATGTACCAAATTTTGGTGGAATGCATAGCTTATGGAAAATCATTCAGCGCACAACAGTTTCCCCAAAAACTATAGGTAAAGCCCAATCTAAGTACACAAAAAAAGGAAGAAATTTTTCCCATCTTCCAATCCGTATTCATTTCACAGAACTCCTCAACCACACTCTCACTCCACCAAATAATCAACTATCAGTGCTTAAAAGACAAGTGACTCACTAGGGCTTGAAGATCATACTAATATAACCCAACTTACACTTCCTATTCATAGCATGTCAAAAACGCTGCTCCGTAGTCCTGACCTAACACAAGCAAATGTTTTCAACCCATGAAAAAAAAAATGAGCAAAAGACAGAGGTACGTCATCTAGAACCAAACGAGGGCAGGCCAATTGCAAATAACTCATTTCAAGAATGTTTAATCTCCATTTGTTTTTGAGAGTGTGAATATCGGATCACTCATTTCCAGACATAATTGCAATACTAACAAATACTACTGTACACACAAAGAAAACCAAAAGGATCTCCCATTCCACAGATCAATATGAGCAAATCCTAACCACTAATTACTAGGAGTACCTCACTGCGAATTAAAATTGAGACATTGAAACAGGATTTACTAAGATTAGGTAATTAAGATGCGCACACTATCTACGAAATTAGTAATTGATTAAAAGGATAATTTTGGGGGAAATGGGAAACCTGTCACGGATTTGGAGCTGGTCAATCATGGCAGCCATTCGCGCCTTATCTTCCTCGGGAAGGGAGTCCAAATCCCCAATCATGCTCTTGTCCATCTCTTGTTTCCTTCTTCTTCTTTCCTTAGGGTTTTTCTGCAAATTCTTTTTTTAGCTCTGTTCTCTAATCTCTCTCCCCCTTTACAACGAACGCAAATGCTAAAACCCTAATTTTGTCTTGTGGAGTTGGAAA
Organism: Iris virginica; assembly: GCA_025631175.1. Lineage (NCBI taxonomy): Eukaryota > Viridiplantae > Streptophyta > Magnoliopsida > Asparagales > Iridaceae > Iris > Iris virginica. The sequence continues at coordinate 18,555 of JAOTQG010133096.1, forward strand.
ACTATTTGTGGTTTTGTTTTCTGAAGTGCCCTCCATATTTTAGTCAAATGTCAATTATCCCCCTACTCTTTTTGTATGTGCCCATTTGGCACTGAAATATGCTGCAAGACGAAGATGCCTTTAATTAGGACACAGTCCCTCTTAACAATGCCCACAACATTTGAAATAATGTATACACATCCATTTCACAATAATATATCTTTTAAAATTATGTACATATATTAAAAACTAATATATATTAATAAATTTATTCTCATTAAATAGTTTCTTTTTTTAATGGTAAAAGAGATAAGTCTAATTAATAATTATTGGTAGTTGGGAGGATAAATGGGTAATTTAGAAAAGTATGAGTAAAAATAACCTAAAATTCTAAAAGGACAACTATTTTGGAATAATTTTTAACTTCTAAAATGTCTACTATTGTGGAACGGATGAAATATATTGCTACCCTCATCAATGGGCTGTTTATACATTTTTTGAAGGTTCGTTAATTATTTAAACATTAAAAACTAAGGATTCACATGTACAATTAATCATGCAAATTATTTTAAGCACCTAGGTGCTTAAAGCATGAAACACCCCCACCAGCTGTGATAGACACGCGCTCATCTAGGCGTTTGGAGAGTGAGAGTGAGACTTGGGGTATTAGCCAAAACCGAAAAACGATTTCCTCAATTCACGGTAGTTATTTTTAGGAGTTATCATATAGGTTTCCAGATTTAATACGGATCATATCTTGAACAAATCGCCGGAGAAATTAAGTGAATCAAAAATTGCCGGAGATATTAAGTGGATCAATTTCATTTTCCATTGCAGAGGCAATTTCATTGCAGAGGTATTGTTTGAGTAATATTCATCTTTTTCATTTGAGTATTCCGGATTAAAGACATGGCTTTGGTTGTGTACGAGAATCGCGATGAATTATTAGAGAGAAATTCCATTTCAATTGTTGGTGGAGATGATACGGATGTGTGTATAATTGAATCGGAGAACGAGAATGACGACAGAAGTATCGTTGAAGATTCAAACCGTATTGAATCTTCCATTTCAGTTGCAGCAGATGCAGAGCATGTTATTGGTAAATTTGTTACACTATACTCTTTTTTGGTCACATAATACTCTTTTTTGATCACATGATACTTCTTTTTTATGACAATATACTCCATACTTATTAATACTGCATATTGGTTTTTGGTTTGTGTGATAATATGTTATACTCTTTTTTAGATTCAACATACTCTTTTTAGAGAGCATTATACTCTTTTTCTAAAGGTTCATACTCTTTTATTTAATGTGTAACCTGATATACAATCAAATATTTATTTTTGATTCAGATGTTAGTCTAGTAGGAAGGACTTTTGTGTCTGAAGATGATGCATGGGAGGCATACAAAATGTATGCTAAGACCGTTGGGTTTGGAATAAAAAGGTTTAGAACACGCTATTCAAAATCCGGGACATTGGTATCCAAGAGTTTTACGTGTAACAAGCAAGGGTTGAAGTACAATGGTGTTGTTAAAGATAAGTGTTATAAGAAG
>JAOTQG010133207.1:0-20068 GCA_025631175.1 Iris virginica
TTGGAATCAAAGCTAGCTTATCCACTCAAAGAAGTCTTGAATATAGCTTAAAGTTTTTAAAATCTAAATAAGCTATTCACCCACCCCTCCCCCCCCCCCACCCCCTCTAGCTTATTTCTTTCCAATGGGACTAACAATACTATTTAGAATAGATGTACTTATCCCCTTTTCATCCCTTTTGCTCGTATAAATATGGATGAACATGAGCCAGTGACATTGGTTTAAAAAGAAAGAAGGAAAAACTTTAGTACTCCTCCGTTTGTTTCCTCCTTTTATTCTAGTTTCCTTTGTTGAATTTAAATTGCCATAATACGTGTGTTAGAAAATAAATAGTGTAAACACTCCTATTTTATAACACATTATCAGCATGAACGCTCCATATCGTTAAAAGGTACAATTTTTATCTACCTATTTACATTTTAATGATTGATTTTATTGCCTTACTTATTCTTATTTCTGGATGATTAAACTCCTACTAATTTAATTTGTTATTCATTTATGTGGGGTAATTAAATCCCTATTAATAAATTATTTATTTACTTATCATTCATAGAATGACTAAAAGTCCCTATGCATTTATCACTAGTTTATTTGTTGCAATAATCCTATTGTGAGGTACCTGTTATACCCACATAGTGTTATCATGGGATGGATATTCTGTTCACAAACTTATTTATTTACCGCATTCTAATCCTATTGTGATGTACATATTATACCCACATAGTGTTATTATTATCGTGGGATGAATATCTCGCCCACATACTTATTTATTTACCGCAATCTAATCCTATTGTGAGGTACATATTATACCCACATAGTGTTATTATTATCGTGGGATGGATATTTTGCCCACATACTTATTTATTTACCGCAATCTAATCATATTGTGAGGTACATAGTATACACACATAGTGTTATTATTATCGTGGGATGGATATTTCACCCACAGACTTATTTATGTACTGCAGTTTAATCTCATTGTGAGGTACATATTATACCCACATATTATTGATATTCAATATTATTGTGAAAAAAAAATTCACCACATAATTATTTATATATTTATAAGCCTAACCATATAAAACTATCCTACCTACATAATTACTCCCTTAGTAATTTAATATATCGTAAAAATGATTACACTTCTTAAATATTTATTTTTATTTACAATTTGATTTATAAATTTTCTTCAAATTAATATGCTTATTTTAATAAAATAATAACAATAGTAAATTTTCAAACCATTATATACGTATAAAACGGCTATATTTTTTAAACAGAAATTAACAGTCATACAACGGCTATAATTTATATTTTCCTATAAATACACTAATATTCATTCACATATTTATATAAATTTTCTCTTCTTTCACTATTCGATTCAAAAATGCCGTGGCCTTACTATACTTTCTTCTTACTACTAATTACTCTCCTAATTATAGGAATATTTAATCTAGAGGAAAAATGAGATTTTGAGTTTTTATTCTTTATCGCAATATTATTGAATGAAATTATAATTACATGTCTTGAAAACTCAACATGTCAATGTATCTTGAATCTTTGAATTTTCTAAAAACACTGACAGAATATAATACGACTGGGCAAGAAAAAGCAAGGACATTGATTTTTATTCGTAAACATCTTGATGACTTTCTCAAAAGCGAGTGTATATCTGTGAAAGATCCAAAAATTCTGTGGAAGGATCTTGAAGATAGATTTGATCATCAAAGGGGCCCGTTGCTAAGGAAGAATGGAATGCACTTCGCTTTCAAGACTTTAAGAAAGTCCACGATTATCGTTCTCCACTATTTCAGATAGTTTCTCGACCAAAGTATTGTGGAGAAATTGTTACTGATGGAGAAATGATCGGAAAAACACTATCCAATTTCCATGCTTCTCACATTATTCTGCTGCACCAATATAGAATAATGAATGTCAAGAAATATCATGATTTGATTTCTAAATTTATGGTAGCTGAGAAGAATAATGAGATTTTGATGAGGATCATCAGTCCCGTCCCATGGAAGCAATGGCATTTTCTGAGGCAAATGCTGTTGGACCAAGAAGCTTTGAAAACAACAATACCCGTGGACGTGGTGGATATCGTGGGCGTGGTCGGGGCTGTGGGCGAGGGCGAGGGCGAGGAAAAAACAATAATTTCGGTCGTAACTATGGACCACGAGGTGCCCTACATGTAACATAAGCTCAGCCCATGAGAAAGAAAGTGCATCAAAGCAATGATCAAGGAAGAAATAAGAAGAATGAAACGATATCCTTTTGATGTGGATGTATGGGACATTGGGCTAAGGTTTGTCGAACACCACCACACCTTTGTCGACTTTACGAAGAGGCAAAGGGAAAAGAGAAAGAAGCAAATTTGAATGAGCATTACACTCAAGTGAATAATGCTACGAGCCTAAATGCACTGGACTTTTCGGAAGATTTTACCGACAACTGAATGAATAAATTATCTATGCAATTTTATCACTATATATATATATATATTTTTTTTTTTTGGGTACTTGCATTTCAATCATGTACTATTTTTATCATTGAATAAATATTTCTCGTTTTGGTTATAATTGTTATTTTTCTTTTGAACATTGTCATGGATTACAGTCAAACTCAAGGGGGTAATGTTGGCGAATTTTGTATTACGGACAATGGTACTACACGTACTATTCTGAAAAATAGAGAATATTTTTCGAAATTAAGGCCAACAAGGGCAACTGTTTATACAATATCAGGCCCAGTAAATTTGATTGAAGGAATTGAAAAAGCCAATATTACATTGTCAAAAGGAACAAAGTTCATCATTAATGAAGCTTTGTTCTCACCAAATTCAACAAGAAACTTGTTTAGTTTTAATGATATATACCAAAATGGATATGACACTCAATCTATGACTATGGGCAATGTGAAGTACTTGAATATCGTTCTTTATGAATCAGGAAAGATTCAAATAGTTGAGAAATTGCCAGTCTCCAATGGTTTGCATTATATATATAAATAAATGTGATCGAATCACATATGACAATAAAAGAAAAGTGTGTTGATCGTTCAATTATGAATTTATGGCATAAAAAATTGAGCCATCCTGGAATTATAATGATGCGAAGAATTATTGAAAAGACATATGGTCATCCACTGAAAGGACAAAAATTCCCTCAAAAGGAAAGAATTCTATGTACAGCTTGTTCTCTAGGAAAGTTGATAATGAGACCTTCACCATCAAAAATTCAAAATGAATCACCTATATTTCTTGAGAGAATTCAAGGTGATATGTGTGGACCAATACATCCACCTTGTGGAGCATTCAGATATTTTATGGTTCTAATTGACGCATCTAGTAGATGGTCACATGTATATTTGTTGTCAACTCATAATGTTGCATTCGCAAAACTTTTAGCTCAAATTATAAAACTACGAGCTCAATTTCCGGATTATGCAATCAAAAGAGTAAGACTCGATAATGTGGGTGAATTTACGTCTCAATCATTCAACAATTATTATATGTCTACGGGAATTATTGTAGAACATCCTATTGCTCATGTACATACACAAAATGGTTTAGCAGAATCATTATTGTAGAACATCCTATTGCTCATGTATATACACAAAATGGTTTACGAGAACAAAGCTACCCGTCTCTATTTGGGGTCATGCAATATTACATATTGCTTCGTTGATTCACATTTGACTAAGTGAAGATCATAAATATTCCCCACTACAATTGACATCTGGATATGAACCAAATATCTCACATCTTAGAGTTTTTGGTTATGCAGTGTATGTACCCATTTCACCTCCACAACGTACTAAGATGGGACCTCAAAGAAGATTGAGAATATATGTTGGTTTTCAATCAGCCAGTATCATTAGATATCTCGAACCTTTAACGGGCGATATTTTTACTGCACGATTCGCGGATTGTCATTTCAATGAAATTAGCTTCACAACATTACGGGGAGATAAGAAAGAAATTTCAAAGGATATTGCATGGAGTGAACCATCTCTATTGCATCTTGATCCTCGCATAAAACAATGTGAGACAGAGGTTCAAAGAATTATGCATTTGCAAGCTAATGCAAACCAATTACCTGATGCGTTCACTGACACAAAAGGGGTGACTAAATCATATATACCTGCAGCTAATGCTCCTGCTCGCATTGAAATTCCAAAGGAAAAATCTGATGGTAAGTATCCCAAAGAGTCTAAACCACGACTGAAGCGTGGAAGACCAATCGGTTCAAAGGATAAAAATCCTCGGAAAAGAAAAGAAAAAGTAGGTGATGCCGATGTTCAGAAAAAGGTTTCAGGAGAAGTCAAGAAAAGGGAAAATTCCCATGAAGAGGATACAAAAGAGAAAAATGAGAAAATCTCAATAAATTATAACAATACAAAGGTATTGTTAGACAGAAATGGAATTAAAGGTGATGACACAATTTTCTCTTTTACTGTTGCAAATGAAATTATGGATGAAAATGATGATCCTGAGCCAAAATCAGTTGTTGAATATCAAAATAGGCATGATTGAACGAAATGGAAAGACGCTATGCAGGCTGAACTAGATACCCTCAATAAACGAAATGTTTTCGGACCAATTGTTATTACTCCTGAGGATGTAAAGTCTGTAGGATACAAATGGGTGTTTATACAGAAACGAAATGAGAAAAATGAGATCATAAGGTATACGGCGAGGTTAGTAGCACAAGGGTTTTCTTAAAGATCTGAAATTGATTATGATGAAACATATTATACTGTTATGGATGCAATTACGTTTAGATTTTTAATTAGCCTTGCAATTTCCGAAAGATTATAAATGCGTCTTATGGATGTTGTTACTGCTTATTTGTATGGATCACTTGACAGTGATATTTACATGAAAATTCCTGAGGGATTTAAGATACCTAAAACCTTATGTACAAAACCCAAAAAAGTATATTCGATCAAACTTTAAAGATTAGTGGAGCAGTTGCATACTTAAAGGAGGAATTTGAGATGAAGGACCTTGGTAAAACTAAGTATTGTCTTGGTCTACAAATTGAACTTATGCACAATGGATTACTTGTGCATCAGTCAAACTACACAAAGAAAGTTTTAAAATGATTCAATATGGATAAGGCAACTCCTTTAAGTACTCCAATGATAGTGAGAACACTCAATACTGAAAAGGATCCATTCCGTCCATGTGAAAAAAATGAAGAAGTTCTTGGGCCAAAGACACCTTACCCCCGAGTGCAATTGGAGCTCTTATGTATCTTGCAAATTGTATAAGGCCTGACATTTCTTTTGCAGTTAATCTATTGGCGAGATACAGTACATCTCCGACAAGAAGGCATTGGAACGAAATCAAGCACATTTTCCATTATCTTGGGGGAAGTACGGATTTGGGTTTATTTTATTCTAATGACTCGAAGCAAGATTTGATTGGTTATGTAGATGCAAGCTATTTATCTGATCCACACAATGGAAAGTTTCAGATAGGATACGTATTTACATACGGAGGAACTGCAATTTCATGGCGACCTCAAAAACAAACACTAATCTCAACTTCTTCAAATTATGCAGAAATTATTGCATTACATGAAACAAGTAGAGAATGTGTATGACTCAGATCAATGATACATCAAGACATCATGTGGCATTTCAGTAAAGAAACGACCAACAATCCTGTATGAAGATAATTCAGCATGTATTCAGCAATTGGTATATCAAGAATGATCGGACAAAGCATATTCCCCCAAAATTCTTTGCTTATACCCAAAAGGAACATGGTGTTGACGTTCAATATGTCACGTCCAGCAACAACTCAGCCGACCTCTTGACAAATGCACTCCAAACTACAATTTTCAAGAAACATGTTCATCATATAGGAATACGTCATCTACACACTATATGAGAATTACCGATGTCATCAACAGGGGGAGTAAGTTATATACTGTACTTTTTTATCCTTCGCTAAATTTTTTTTCCCACTAGGTTTTTATTTAACAAGGTTTTTAACGAGCCAGTATCATTTGTATTGTCATTCAAGGATAAGTGTTGAAAAATAAAGATCTCCCGTACCCCTTATCCTTTTAGCTAGGAAATGAATGACAAATGAACAAAATGTATACTATTTACGATAAATGTACCCATTCCCTTTTCATCCCTTTCGCTCCTATAAATATGGATGAACATGAGCAGGTAACATTGGTCTAAAAAGAAAGAAGGAAAAACTTTAGTACTCCTTCGTTTGTTTCCTCCTTTTATTCTAGTTCCCTTTGTTGAATTTAAATTGCCATAATAAATGTGTGTTAGAAAATAAATAGTATAAACACTCCCATTTTATAACACCTTTAATAGTATTTGATGCCCCCTTTCTTTTCTCTTTTTCAAAAGCTTGTATAACTTTTTTTATACCCCCACCCACACACACACACACAAAAACAATCCCACCGAAAGAATGATCCATTAAAATATTTTTTATTATAACCAAAAAGAAAAGAGAAATCTTGTTCCTACAAACTGAAATGATACCAACATTTACCAAAAATCACAAATACAACTTCCAATAATGTCATCAACCCACAACCTAAGAGATCTTCAATGGCTTCTCCAAGCATTGAAATCCCACACTCTCAACAACCTCCACCACATCTCCTTCTACCTCTCTCAACCCATTTCAGGTTGTCACCAAGAGACTGAGACCTCCATCAACATCAACATTTCCTGCAGAGACACCATTTCCCAGTACTTCAATCTCCTCCTCACAGCCTTGACCACATCCAAACACACTCAACCCTCCTTGCGAAACCTCGAGTTCCACCACGTCGAATGGGAGCCGCAGTTGTTGAGAAACCTCGGCGTGTTGCTCGAACACGGGTCGAATTTGAAGCAGCTCGTGCTCCGAAGGAACAGGCTCAGTACAGAATGCTTGTTCGAGTTTGCCGAGATTTTGAAGAGAAACCAAGTGATCAAAGAGGTGATGGTATCAGAGTCCGCGATTGGTTCCGTTGGAGCTAGTCTTCTCGCTTCGGCTCTTAAGGTGAATCACAGTTTAGAAGAACTCCAAATATGGGAAGATTCAATCGGATCAAAAGGTGCAGAAGAGCTCTCGAAAATGATTGAAGCCAATTCCACTCTCAAGCTGTTGACAATTTTTGACTCGCATTCAATCACAGCGACACCGTTGATATCTGCAGTTCTGGCGAGGAACAGATCAATGGAAGTTCATGTATGGAGTGGAGAACACGGGGAAAAGAGTTCCAAAGTGGTAGAATTTGCGCCTGAAAACAGCACTCTTAGAATATACCGTCTCAACATATCTGGTGCTTGCAGGGTTGCCTGCGCATTGGGTTTAAACTCAACAGTGAAGTCCCTCGACATGACCGGGGTGCGCCTGAAATCTCGGTGGGCCAAGGAGTTCCGATGGGTTCTTGAACAGAATCGAATCCTCAAAGAGGTGACTCTGTCGAAAACTTGCTTGAAAGACAAGGGGGTGGTTTATGTTGCAGCTGGCCTCTTCAAGAACAGGAGTCTGGAAAGCTTACACCTTGACGGGAATTGGTTTAGTGGGATAGGTGTTGAACACTTGCTCTGTCCATTAACAAGATTCTCCGCTCTTCAAATCCAGGCGAATGTAACTCTAAAGACGGTAACTTTTGGAGGGGGTAGAACTAAGATTGGAAGGGGTGGGCTGGTCTCGATCTTGCAGATGCTGACTACTAACCAGACGGTGACCAGATTGGGAATATACGACGATGAGAGTTTAAGGCCGGAGGACATAATTAAAATCTTTAGAGGCTTGGAGACGAATGCTAGTTTGAGGTGCTTGTCTTTACAAGGTTGCAAAGGGGTTGATGGGGACTTGGTGCTCAAGGCTATAATGGAGACTTTGCAGATAAATCCTTGGATTGAAGAGATTGATCTCGCGAGGACGCCATTGCAGAACTCTGGAAAGACGGAAGGAGTGTATCTGAAGTTGGGACAGCATGAAAAGGCTGAACCAGAGATGGACTTGCTCAAGGACATGCCCATGACTCTGCCCAAGAGCTGCAGAGTCTTCCTATGTGGTCAAGAATCTGCAGGTAAGGTTTCTGATTTTTCACTATCGTCCTCGTGAATAAGTGTTTTCCATCAAACAAGAATCCAATTGAGTTTTCTGTCAAGTTTCTCTGAACAGAAAATGCATTTCCACTCAAAGATTTGCACTCATTTCATACTGATTTCCGATAGTTTTGTTTTCACATACAGGAAAAACTACATTATGCAGTTCCATATCCCAGAACTTCTCTTCTTCAAAGCTACCGTACATCGATCACGTAAAAACCCTGGTGAATCCAGTTGAGCAAGCAGTTAGAGCAACTGGAATGAAAATCAAGACTTTCAAAGATGAAGATACAAAGATTTCAATCTGGAACCTTGGGGGTCAGCATGAATTCTATGCCCTCCACGATCTCATGTTTCCGGGACATGGAAGCGCATCATTTTTCGTGATCATCTCAAGTTTCTTCAGGAAACCCAACAACAGAGATCCAAAAACCCCAGCTGAGATTGAAGAAGATCTTCAGTATTGGCTCAGGTTCGTTGTTTCCAACTCAAAGAGAGCAGCCCAACAGTGCATGTTACCGAATGTAACAGTAGTGCTCACGCACTTTGACAAAATTAACCACGCATCTCAAAACTTTCACGATACAGTCAATACCATCCAGAAACTGAGAGACAAATTCCAAGGGTTTGTTGAATTTTATCCAACAGTATTCACAGTTGACTCGAGGTCATCTGCATCTGTGAGTAAACTCACGCATCACATTCGTAAGACGAGCAAAACAGTTCTCCAAAGAGTCCCTAGGGTTTACGAGCTTTGCAATGACCTCATTCAGATTCTGTCCGACTGGAGATCAGAAAATTACGACAAACCTGCGATGAGGTGGAAAGACTTCAGTGACCTCTGCCAGGTTAAGGTGCCGTCTTTAAGACTTCGTTCAAGAAACAATCATGCTGAGGAAAAGGTGGAGAATAGGAGGCGGGCTGTTGCTATTTGCCTTCATCAAATTGGTGAGGTGATTTATTTTGATGAATTAGGGTTCTTGATTTTAGATTGTGAGTGGTTCTGTGGGGAAGTACTTGGTCAATTAGTAAGACTGGATGGTAGAAAGCCAAGTACAAGTGAGCACAATGGATTCATCAGTAAAAAAGAGCTGGAAAAGATTTTGAAGGGAAGTTTACAAAGCCAGATTCCTGGGATGGGCTCAAAGGTTTTTAAGAACTTGGAAGCAAGTGATCTTGTGAGAATGATGCTTAAACTTGAACTATGTTATGAACAAGATCCATCAGACCCGAATTCATTACTACTCATTCCTTCCTTTCTTGAAGAAGGAAGGGGCAAAACCCGAAGATGGCAACTAAACACACCCGATTGTGTTTATGCAGGGCGACATCTAGAATGTGATGATTCAAACCACATGTTCTTGACTCCTGGTTTCTTTCCTCGTTTACAGGCAAGAGCCCCTTCAAATCTCCCCTAGTTTTGAAATTAATTTTCCGCTAATAGAGTTCTAAAGAAATAAAGGCTTTGAAATATGTTTGCGCTTGAAACCAGGTACATCTGCACAACAAGATGGTCGGACTAAAGAACCAACATGGAGCAACATATAGCCTTGAGAAATACCTAATTTCGATAAACATCAATGGCATATTTGTCAGGATTGAGCTCGGAGGGCAGTTGGGCTACTACATTGATGTGCTAGCTTGCTCCACCAAAACACTTACTGAAACCATAAGAATCTTCCAGCAGCTTATATACCCTGCAATTCAGAGCCTCTGTCATGGTATTACATTGACTGACAACATTCTCCGCCCAGAAAGTGTTAAGAACCTAACACCCCCTCGATTCAGAAGATCCCAACTTGTGCCTCTCCCTCAACTGAAACAGGCATTACTATCAGTCCCTGCCGAAGCCATGTATGACTATCAGCATACATGGGATTCAGTCTCAGAATCTGGCAGAACTATTCTAAGACCAGGGTTTGATTTTGCCCGAGACCTCCTATCAGATGATGACTTCAGGGAAGTTCTTCACAGGAGGTATCATGACCTTTACAGCCTCGCAGTGGAGCTACAAGTACCGACAGATAACAACCAGGAAGAAGAACCAAATCAGTCAACATCTACAAGTGAACTTGAGGTCAGTAAAGTTGACCCAAGTTTTACTGGAATTGCCAAGGGTGTTGAAGAAGTTCTCCAGAGGCTTAAGATTATCGAACAAGAAATCAGAGATTTGAAGCAGGAAATTAAAGGGCTGAGATATTATGAGCATAGGCTTCTGACTGAGCTCCATCGCAAGGTCAACTACCTTGTGAACTACAATGTTCAAATTGAAGAAAGGAAGGTTCCAAACATGTTTTATTTCGTCAGAACCGAGAACTACTCCAGGAGATTGGTCACGACAATTATACCCGGGATGACAGCGCTCCAGTTGCACATGTTATGTGAATTCCGGCAAGAAATGCATGTTGTTGAAGATCAGATTGGTTGTGAGATGATGCAGATTGACAACACTGCTATAAAATGCTTGGCTCCATATATGACCAAGTTCATGAAGCTGATGACATTTGCTCTCAAAATAGGAGCTCATGTAGCAGCAGGGATGGGAGAGATGATACCAGATTTGAGCAAAGCAGTTGCCCATCTGACTGATTCTCCCTTGCTTTTAGGAGCAGCAGCAGCCGGTGCTGTAGGGGTCGCTGCAGCCAGACGAAGCAGGGGCTCAAGGGATGTTCAGCAAGATCAAAGTGCTGCACAGCAATGGGTTGTGGATTATCTAAGAGACAGAGGGTGCTCAAGTGGCAAAGAAATTGCAGAAAATTTTGGATTGTGGAGAGTAAGGTACAGGGACTATGGTCAGATTGCATGGGTATGCAGGAGGCATATCCACACAAGAGCCAATGAAATAATTGAAGTACCCATGTAAATGTAAGCTAATTTGGTTGAGAATTGGATGCTCATTTTTTTTATTTCTTTTTTCTTTTTTCATTTGATAAAAATCAATTATCCTTTTATCCTGATGTTTACGCAGCTTCCCGTGCTGCATAAGATTAAGCATCAACGCTGGCAAAAATAATTGAAAGGCAACTATTTGGCGTACATAACTGAAACATGGAATGGAACAGCGACCATGAAAATTTTACAAAATTAGATCATAATACTACTGATCTTATAAATATTCCAACAGCCATCATATATGCTTAAGGTTACAATAAGTGAAACTAACATAACATTGCCTAAAAGCAATAGATAAATAAAATTACAACTACATTTTCTAAAGATCAGAAGATCATGTTTGCCAATAACTAGACCTTTAGACGCTCTTAAGCGTTAGTTACAAAACTAACCTTTGAGTTTCCGCTATATCTTATTGTACAACAACCTTACCTATCCTAAATAACTAGGTGAAATAGATGAGACATTCTCACCTTTAACTAGGACCTCTCTTCATCAGACTGAGATGGTGGGCCTGGCACTGAATCAACAAAGAACTCCTCCACTGAAATTAAAACCAAGATGAATGAAGTGTAACGACAAACACAAAGGAGATCAAAGGAATATGAATATGAATATTCTTGAAGGTCCTAGGTAACTATACAGTCATCATCACAAATGGAATTGCTATCCAGAATACTAAAACATTTCGTTCTTGACACTCACGAGAGTATATAAATGTAAAAATAGAAGATACCAACAAAAAAACAAACAAAAAAAAAAATCAAACTAAGAAAGAACAAACAAAACAAAAATAAATAATAATAAAATCCAAGCAAAACAGGGAAAAAAAATTGCAAGGGCCAGTATTTTCTTAGTTTAACCTAGCAAAGATTGAAATTCAATGCAAAAGAGAAGGTGTTAGTTTAATTCCTACAAAACCCCCCATGAAGATGCTACTTGCGCATAACATGAAGAAGACCGTGAAACTGTATGTTAATCCCACCTCCTTGTATAATAATTGGAAATCACAAAAATGGCAGCAATTCCCTCTTTTTAAATATAAATGACTGTTTTACACGGTCCTCTTCTCTTTAATTGGTAAAGTAGAAAGAAAAAAAAAAATACCGATGTTCTTTTTACCTTCTAGTTTTCCATACTCTCCCTCTCCCCCCCCCCCCCTTCTGCTAAAAGGGTCGAACTTCCTATGTTGTCAAGTTGTAGTGTTCCAGTGAAGAAGTCATATTCACAAAACCAAGCCTAATAATTGAGTTTCCACCATTAGCCTTATTGTGTTAGACCCAATTATGACCACCAAACAATCATTAGAATTTCGGGTATTAAATGCCAATCATTGCATACAGCAAAAATCATTGACCTTTTTTCACATACATTTTATGTTTACTGTTAAAGATAAGGGAAAATGAAAGAATAGCCAATGCTTAGTAAACTTTTACTATTGTTTGAGATGATCTTCCAAAATACTACCGACAGTATTCCTAATTTCCAACAGTTCTACAAACGGAAGTCAAAAACAGAAGAACATAAAATGAAAGTAGAAACCATCAAATGACAAGTGAGCATGGAGGATTCCATCCTCCCTTAAATCTGGTCTACCAAACTCGTATGAATAAGAATTATATAGAGCTTACGTAATTTTTAAGCTTACCTATATCCTCTTGCTCTGGAGAATCAAGTAAGATATCCGAATCAGAAGGCAAAAAGGGGGAACCAGGATAGTTTCCAAGAGCTCCTAGGTCTGGAAAATTGTAAAGGCCACAAAGCTCAACTCAACTCAATAACAACAATTAATAACAGTTTATACAAGATCGTATCCAAAAATTACCTCCGAGATTTGACAAGTCTGCAGTTAGATCTGAAAGGCTGAAATTCCATGGGATCTGACCAAAAGATCGAGAATTTCCAACACCATTATCAGCTGCAAGATGCAATCCGACCGAGCTTGCCACATCAGAAGTAAATGCAGAGTCAAGCACTGATGTGTCCACACCCATTCCTGAAATATCAGATGCACTGAAGGGGAAATGGCCACTTGATGCCACAGATGTAGGACTCACGGGCATATCTGACATGGATGACATGACACCGTTGGGTGGAATAGCAGGTGTGACATCAGATGCAGTGCTGTCAATCACCATATCATTTCCAGAGTTCATCCTCATAGGATGGAAGTTACCAGGAGCAGGCACTCCATTGACCACATGACAGCTAGATATTCCGCAACCCATTGAATCGAGATGAGGCTGACCTGTTGCTGCCATTGGAGGCTGTTGTAAAACTGGGTAGCCCATTGGTAAGTTGTTAACTGCACTGCAAATGAGTAGCGTTGAATAATACAAATAATAATAGTAAAGCCCAAATTTTAGTTATCATGAAGAGCAAATATCAACAAATATATACCATATTGGTAAATGTTGTTTCTCCAAAGAGGCAAAAGGGAAAAATAAAATACAAGAAAAAATGTGGAGTATGCTATTACCTGGCATGGGATGAATCCCATTTTGAATTGGAGCCAAAGGAAGCTTCGGAGGCACCGGATACTTCATAAGGTGATACTGATGCTCAAGTAAATGATTGAACAAGATAATTTGCTTCTTCAGCTTTAGCCTAATGTAATAAGCCCTGAAAAAGTCTGCATTCTCTTCTTCCAATTTCTGCCACACTATTAAATTGAAAATAATACGAGTTTAAAAGCAGTGTCAATGCTGATGGAGTAAATTGCTTAGAACATAAGACAAATCACAACTTAGAGCTTCATGGGTAGCTTAGATCAAGTGATTGAATGACATACATACAGATACAACCAACGCAACAAGAAAAAACTTATTTTAGCACTTTGCTGTTGCTTACCCAATGTTGTAAATCCTGGATCTATCCTTGCACGATTCAGTAAAGTTTTTACCACTTCGTCTTTATTCATATACAGTTGCAGACAGCGTTCAATCAAATTCTGAACCTACAAAATTTAAGAATGAAAGTTAGGTCAAGAACAATGTACCTGCTTTCCTCCAAGGAAACATAACAATGATTATATAGAGATAGGATAACAGCAAAAAAAGGCTTACAAGTTCAATATCTTCCCGTGAAACCTTGCGATTATCATTGCTCGAAATGGAAACAGACCCGGAGTCTGGTGCAGGAGCCTCAGTTGCATTATTCTGTTGGTCGCCTGGCGACTCATGTGAAATTTGGTTTGAGGGTTGTCCGTCAGGTGTGTTCTGTGACTCCTGTAAGGCCTTTTCAATTCAGTAATTACCGAATTTGGAAAGAGAACTGATGTAAATTTGGTCTATAATTCAATTACAGTAGTTGAATTATTTGATTAATCATCCAAAAATAGTGAATACACACACTCAAACAGCATCCACCCTTCCCCACCAGCCACACAACAAGAGCATGAACAAGTAGCTTATAGTGGAAATTATAAAAACAAAAGTTGAAAAGAAAACTTAAAGATGCTACAGGTAAATAACCTGGGCGTTCTTCATCTCAGATGAAAGCTACCAATCTCTCCATTGAACTTTAGAACTCAGATGCAGGCAAGATTATCCCAACTGTGCTTCTAACTTTTTGGGGCAGTTCTCACCTAAAAGAAATGGCCACCCAATTTCAAGCTGTGAGCTTTCTGGGAATTACTATTAATAAAGCCGTAATACAAGAGAGCAGTTTATAATTCCGAAAAATTACAACTTCAATCATAAAGCACATAAATGATGGAGCCATCATTGGCACATAAAAAACAATCCCCAAGTAAGAACCAAAAAGCAAGCCAAACAATTACTAGTTGAACTGGGTAGATCTCGGATCTGTGCAAGTTAAGAGGAGGAGACGGCAGCATATTGTACAGATCGGTCAATGAACATTACTACATAACGGAATAAGTATTAACCAGTGAGTGCGTGTATGTGTGTGTAGCCGTCAGCAACTACTGTCAGAAGGAAAGAAAAGTAGTTTTTGAGAGAAGGGTATGGGCGGTGATACCGGTGGAATTAACTAGAGCAGTCTCCGGTAAGAGTTACAGTCGGCGTTAATATGCCACCGGAAGTCTTTTCTTCTGTATGTAGCTATACTCCGTTCTCCGTCCTGAAATATCAAATAGGGTTTATATATGGTCGTTGCACATTACGGTTAATAGTAGTAGTAATTTTCTTCTTGGGGGGTACTATTGTCTATTGGCTTACGTAACTCTATTAACGATTTTGCTTATCCATTTATCACATTTTGTGATTGTGATTAGAAGTTGAACAATTAATTAAACATTCCTTTTTAGGATATTCTTTTAAATAGTTACATTTTTCTTTTGGACAATATCATTTAACTATAGTTTCATCCTTCTTTTTTTTTCTTCAAATATCACTAATGCTCAGATCACGAATCAGATATATCACAACATTTGAATATCTTAACATCAAACATATTTCATATATTTTCATTATCTTACTCAAATATCACAAATAAATATCAAACACTTTTCATCTATTACCCCTACTCATACACTCTCACAAATCAATTCAAATCTTTCACATCATATTCTCTCTCCTCTCTCCTCACATTTAAATCTTTCGCATCACATTCTCTCTCCTCACATCACATCTAAATCTTTCACATCACGAGGGCAATTTAGTCTTTTATTTCATAAACTCATATCAATCATATCATCTCATATTCAAATAGTGAACAGTACAATATCATCATATATCGCATTCCTGATCTGACCCTAAATCACACCTCGTTATCATTACGCATCCCAGTAAAAGAGTTTGACTTTTCTTTTTAAAAGTTACACATTTCTGTTTAGGATATTTATTTAAATAGTTACATTGCAACTTTTAGTACAATTTTAATATGAACCAAAATTTTAATTTCAGAATATATTCATTATAGTATTGATTGAGAGAAAATTCAGTTTTCAAAAAAAATATGTTCCTAAATTTTAGCTTGAATTTATAAATAATAAGATATTTTTATTCGCGATCGAGAGAAAAATTAAAAAACAAAAGAAATGAGTGGAGCAATTTGTTCATGCATTTCTTAGTAATTACGTAATACGTAACCAATTTTTTTTTAAAAAAATTAATCTCAGCCATTGATTTATATATAATCAAATAGTTATAATTTGTTCCTACAATTCTCGATCTATTTAGGTTTTATATATATGTCGTACCGCTTCCTTTTCAAACGTTGAAGGCAACCAACTTGTAGAAGATTCATAGGGGTGATCCGTGTTTATATTGTTGAGTCAAAACAAATTTCAATCAGTAGCTGATTAAACAGACAACGAAGTTGTACTTATCCTAATATTTTCTTCATTTTTTTTAAATATTTATTTTCTCTTATTTATGCGAGAATTTATATCGCTTTTGTACTTTTAAAAACAAAAAAAAAATAAAGAAAGTAATGTTTAAATAGTCATGAACGAAATTAAACTTTCTCTGGGATGGAGCGGAAGAATCCCATAATTTTGAAAATATTTGCTAGAGGTAGCTAGGTGGTTGATCAAGGTGTATTCACCACGAACGATTCCTATTTTGTGGTTATCCAAGTCCGTTAGATTGGTTACTTTTATATACGATCAAAGGCAATCATCAAGCGTGGGTTGCATGTTGCTTGTTGCATGTTGAATAAAAGAACTGAAGAAATGTCTACGGACATAGCTCATTTGACAAAGGTTTAAGTAATATGATGTCTGTCATGTTGACGACCTGCAGAGCGGGGATTCAAACTTTAGGAAAAATTTTAAATTTGTGCGTCGTAGGTGAGATCAGTCATTAAATCCAAATCTCTGATCAGCTGAGGCACATCCTGCAATTTGCCTTCTCCACCATTCGATTCACTACCGAAAAGACAGGGTGAAAACTTCTAATATTAAAATTTAACATTTTAATAAAAGAACTGAAATTCAAAAGATATTTTCTACTCAATATATTTCGGAAGAGGCATGAACCTATATAACCTCCCATATTGCATTTGTTTGATAAACTGTCATTCAAAATTTTACACTACTATCCGGAAATTCTATAAACCCGTGAGTGAATTTTAATATGCATATGAGAAATTCCTAGATTTTCCTCGGAATTAAGTCGAAAATTGTCAAATTGAATAAACTGGAAAAACAATTCATTCGTCCAATATTCACATTTTCAATTAAAACAGTAATTTTGAATTTTAATTTCAACCATTTACTGTGATCTAATGGCTCTGATCTTTCTTTCACTACAAAAGGAAAAAATTTTCATGCACAAAATCCGAAGCACACTTGGAACCGACCATAGAGAAACGTGCTATTGAGGGAGGTTGAAGTAAATGTTAAAAGGAGGAGTAAGACTAGACATATAAAAAACTAGTAAATGTCCGTATTCGAGGACACAGTGCTTGGACATGACGCAAGAATATTTGACGATTCGTTTTTATATTAAATATAAAAATTATGAATATTAACTAAGAAAAAACTATAAAGAAAAAAAATAAAAAATGGTCTCAAAATAAAATAACAAAAATATAAATTAACATAAAAAAATATGTATACAATTTTACATATATTTTTTAACATAAAAAATATATATAATTACACATAAAATATAACATTTTTTAATATCTCTCTCTTTCCACCTCTCTCTCTCCCTTCCCAACACACACTCAGGGTGTGTTCACCCGTTCGATTTTTTAAACATTGTTTGAAAAACAAAACAAAAACACAAGTTTTTTAAACACAAGTTTTCTCTCTCAAGCTATTATTTTTACATACCCCTATATCACCTTTATATCCTTTCAAACATCACATAAAATCACAATTATCATCCTCTCTCTCTTTCTCTCTCCATCACTATCATGTAATTTTTTCAAATTTAAAGGGTAAAATTGTAAAACTCTTACAAAACCAAAATCAACACAAAACACAAACAAAAACAAAACATATTAAAAAACTCTACGTCCAAACGTATCCAGAATTTTTCACAAAATGATGTGACATCTTACGTGAATTAAGTTGTTCCCACTGATTAACTCACACATTAATCAATATTAATTAATTATTTCTTTCACCCACCCTCAGTAAAACTCAAAAAAGAACATCTCTCTTTTGACCCAAGTAGACTCCTCTGCTACCATTCCCTTCTAAAGCAATGCCTTCGCCCCTATTCTTCCACCCGTTTCATCTTGTCGCCGCGGTTCGAGTATTTCTCCTTTGCTCTCTTCTTCTCCTCCTTTCTTCAACTTTAGAGAAGTGTGCTATAGACACCATCTATGTCAAGCATTTGGAAAAATAAGTTGAATAGCATTACGTATAGCTCTATCTTGACCAGTGATGATGGCGTTCGGAGAACAATAAGACACGGATGTAAGCCATGATTTGAACAACCATACAAATGCGTCGATATCTTCTCTTGAAACTAAACCACATCCAAGCAAAGTTGATTGTCCATGGTGATTTACCCCTACAAATGAAATGGCATGTCATATCTGTTTGTCAGGTAAGTCGTGTCAAATGTAATAACATCACCAAACTCCTCATAGGCAGCTCTACTCTTTGCATTAGACCAAAAGACATTTCGTAATGACTATCATCATCGAAATCTCATAAAAAAGAAGTTTGAATATGTAGCTTGAACACTCATAAAATAATTCTTAAGTGTCTCTGCATCACCATAATTAAGGTTCAATCGTCTTTACTTGTCAATAAAATTTCGAGCATCTTTCTCGATAAATGTCAAATTTTCATGACCATTAGTCTCCACGACCAAAGCATTCAGACTTTGATTCATTCTTGTTCCGGCTTGAGAATTGAGTAGAAGTTTTCTCTTCATGTGTGGTTTTATTTCCCAATTGCTTCGATACATGCAACTTTTTTCCGGACTCAATGTAAGGTTATGGTCCAATGTAACTCCTGTTACTTGACACTTTCTATTATAAAGGAGTTTTGCATTGACCTTCGCTTGACACATTGTTTTTATAATGGGACGTGGCCTTAAAATATTCTTTGAGTTTGTCTTTGCCTTTCCGCTGCGAAAACATACCAAATCAACATATCTCATGTACCGATCATTTCCCTTCAATTCGATGTGGATCTCTTGCTTACATTAATTAAAACCTATTCGATTACCATATTCCCGGTAAAAACTTACGAGATTATCAATTGTATCAAAGCACATCTCTTCTTTAAGTTATTCAATTTGTCCGCTCATTATATCAGTTTCATACCCATTTTCTTATTCCGTAACTACTATTTGTTAGTTTCTGATATAGACAGTATCAAAATATTAAAATTTTAATAATTAGTAGTACAAGTAATAATTCAAATAATAGTAAATAATCAGGGATGAATATAAAACTATTATATGATCTTGACATAACATGTTTTTGTTAGGACAGTTATAACATTATTTCAATTATAAACTAAAAGGATCCTATTTGTAAGAATTAAGGTTTTCAAGGAGACTTACGGAAAATAGGAAATGGAACAATAATTATGTTTCAATTATGAGCATTGATCCCATCTACGAGTTTTTTTTTTTTTAAAGATTTAAATAACTGGAGAGAAGATGACAGAGATAGGGAGAAACCTCAATTTTGTAATTGTTAATATCATGAGCTTCCATTACGAGAGTAAAAGCAGGATCTTGCGAGTAAGGTGTCGAAGAAGAGGCGGAGGTGAAGCTTATCGGTTGAATGAAACGGGTAGAGGAACAAGGGTGAATGCGTGGCTTTTGAACGGAAGATAGGAGAAAAGTCGAGATTACTAATCGGGAGGAAAAGAGAGATGTTCTCTTTTGAGTTTTTATCGTGAATGGGTGAAGAAGCAATTAACTAAGGTTGGTTAATGTGTGAGTTAACAAGTGGAAACCACCGCAACATCATTTTGTGGAAGACTCTTTGTGTGTCTTTTGTTTCTATAGCATTACTCTGTAAAATTGTACAATTATTTTAAAACTTTTCAATAGTAAAAAATTAAAATAAAACGAAGAAAATTTTACTATATAAAATATAAAAATAGGATATAAATAAAAAATATTATAAGACTTTATAACAAAAGAAGATATCAAATATTTCAATTCCGACCCTTATTATTAAATGTCATTATCACGCT
>JAOTQG010133318.1:0-20066 GCA_025631175.1 Iris virginica
CCTTCTTCAAATGATCTTCAATATATAGGGAGGAAGGATATATCCGTTGGACTTGTTTGCTTCTTCTCCAAGGCTCGACATTGACTGATGGCAGGAGTAATAAATGTCTTATTTGTCTTGGAGTGATAGGATAGAGTGCGTATGATAATCTTGGTTTGCGAGCTCTTGTCCTTATAAAGCAGATGTATGTGCGCTGCAAATGAAATGTCTGTTAGCATCAGTTTTGTTTTGAATCAAAAGCATTTTAGCTATTTTGGGCTAACAATAAATGATATCTTAAAATCTACAATAAATTGTAGCATATAAAATTGGAGATCACAATGACATTCAAATTTTGCGTTGCAGCTTTGATTTTAAACAAAGCTGCTGATAAGGCTGACTAGTCCAACGAGCTTTCTATGAAGCTAAAGCTTAACTTAGAGCTTGTGATAGCTTTAGGCTATCAGCTCTAAGTTTGAGGGAGTTCCTGCGTTGTTAGTAGAGAGAGCAAGAGATATTACTAATTTTACTATACAAAGAACTAAGCTAATCATGTATGTATATAGAGGCATGGTAGATCTAAGCTTAGTATAATCTTGGGATGGATTTAAGCAAATTATAGAGTTTGATCAACATTAATTAATACATTTAACCATAATAATAGAAAAACTATAAAATTAATGAAAACGTTATATTCGATGAACTAAATTTTAAAATGACCATGTCACCCTTACAAGAAGGATGAATTTAGTAGAAGGATAGGCATCGTATAATTACCAAATAATAAAGGGTGTATTAAAAATTGACCAAATCACATGAGGTGGCGGTGCAAATTAACCACCTCCATCCCCTATATGAGCATTTTGTTTGATTTTTTAAAAATCAATTGATTATAAAAAGTACTCATTCGGCGTGGATTCATTCATTTATAGTTATTGAATTAAGTCGCTAAGATTTTGTTCTTCTGAGCATTTTTTAAAATAATTTTTAATTTTATATTTTATAACTCTCTCTCTCTCGCATATTTTACTTTAATTATTATAAAAAATTAAAAAAATATTTTAAAAATCACTCATTCATATGCATAGTAAGAATTAGATCAAAAATGTTATATTATAGGATATTTGATGATATAAAATAATATGTGAGGTAAAAAATATAAAAGACAGAGAGAAAATAATAAAATCTATAATAATGATGATCTGAATTTAAATATTTTCTTTAAATAAATAAATTATTCATTTACTTAAAATAATTCAATAAATTTGATCTTCTTACAAGTTAATTACGAGTCTATTCAATTTTCAAAAATATACTCCATCCCAAAAAAAAAAAGAAACTCCCCTATCAAAAAAAAAAAAAAAAAGGATTGAACTGCAAATCCGACGGTCCCCATCTACAGGAACCAAGTGGAGAGCTAACCAATGACCTATGCCGCCCCCGCTATCAAGAAAGGCAATCATTGTCAATACCGTGAAAAATTGACCAGAATCCAGAGAAAATTCAATCAAAGCCTTTAGGGCACGCTGGAAGATCAATTAGCGTTTCGCGCCGTCAGTAAGTGGGACCCCTCGTAAGTTCGTTGATACCCGCCACAATCTCTTCTCATATCTTACCGAACGTTAATACCATAAACCGCCACCCGCCTCCGCCACTGCGCACAACCGTAAATTCACCTAGGGTTTAGCCTTCCCTATGGCCACTCCCCTTTCCAGCCCTTGCATTCCTCTCTCAAACCTCCACCAACAAGCCTCCTCCCCGAATATTGTTTGTCGGCTCAAAACCGTCATCACCGCCGTCAAACTCCGTCCCGGCCCAGCCCAATCGGTAAATACAGTGCGTCCTGTAGTCAATTGCGGGAGAAAAGTTTCTGTAGTGAGGTGTAATGTTCTAGGCGAAACTGAAGCAAGCACTACTGCTATTAAGGACGATCTGTTCGTACAGTTTTTCCGGGAAGCGTGGCCGTATTTTGCCGCTCACCGCGGTAGTACTTTTGTACTTCTTCTTTCCGGTGAAATTCTCGAGAGCTCTTATTTGGATCCCATTCTAAAGGCACGTCTTAATTTCTGTGTCTTCAGTTTCCATTATATAATGTAACATGCGTTTGAATCTGATCAATGTTATCACCATTGGTTTTTATTTTAAGGCGATTAATTTTCGATCTTTGGAAGCAACTTTAACATCTAAATATACTAGGAGTTGCAACTAATATGGCATTGTAAAGGCGAATTGAATCTATATAAATCTTAAGCCATTAGTTGAAGTTTAATCAAGACGAGCATCAGCTGTTTGCATGGAGCGGAATGGTATTAGTATATAGTGCTTTTGATGTTTTTTTTAGAGTTTGCGTATCTCTAGGTCATGACCGTAGTGATTGTAATAATGTTTGATGCAGGATATATCACTCCTTCATGAATTGGGGATCAAATTTGTGATTGTTCCAGGGACACATGTACAGATTGACCAGCTTTTAGCTGATAAGGGTGAGCCAAATTTTGCTCCTCACCTGTTCTTAATTGTTTCTCCGCCCCAGCCACCTGGCACCTTCTATGTTATACTTCAGTATTTTAGGAAGCGTAATTTGTACTTGAATGGACCTGTGACTGGCATTGGTGACTGATGAATTTATACACCATGTCGAAGTAGTATGTACTGATGTGTGAGCTTGCAGGAAGTGAACCCAAATATGTTGGACGGTACAGAATTACCGACTCAGATTCTCTGAAGGCAGCAATGGATGCATCAGGGAGAATTCGTCTAATGATAGAGGCAAAGCTATCTCAAGGACCCTCCTTATGCAGTATCCGTCGGCACGGAGACAATGGGCACTGGCATGACGGTGTCGGTGTTGCCAGCGGTAATTTCCTTGCTGCCAAGGTGAGAATGTTATGGTTGCAATCCTGGCAATTCAAGTGCCTTTTTTATTTCACTTCATTATGTTTTCATTAACCTTATATCTTCGTTTGAATAATACAAGCGTAGACTTACCTTTATTATTTTCGTGGTTGTTACTTGATATTGATTTATTTCCATGCTCTTTTCTAGTAGGTTGACTTATGTTTGTTGATATTCTTAATATTTTTCGCAGAGACGAGGAGTTGTTGAGGGTATTGATTATGGCGCAACTGGTGAAGTAAAGAAAATAGATGTTTCTCGCATTTGTGAAAGGCTTGATAGTGGTTCTATTGTGATCTTAAACAATCTTGGTTATTCCAGCTCCGGCGAAGTACTTAATTGCAAGTATGCTATATGGCTTTATTCATAGGTACCTTTGTTATCACTTGACATGATCTGATTAAACATCAACTTTTGGGGCAGACTAAGATTTATCACCCAAAAGTAAAAGTTCCCAGAAAGGAGGTAGTTCAGTATTAACACTCATTTTCTTCCGCTTGAAAATAAAAGATGTGAAAAGATGCCTAGACACAATTCCCTTTGAAAATTTTAGATCCTTTATCTACTCCTTCAGAATATAATGCTTATACTTGCTACAGTCAAGGCTTTTGCTGGGATCAATCACGACTTGCTCCATGCTGTAATAAGAAATATTTTTCCCACTATCACTGATATCTTTGCGATAAATAGCATGTTGCATGATTGCAGTCTATCCCTGCAAGTTGTTATAAACGCTTGATCTGCCACAAGTCGATAACAAAGATTGTTCACGAAACTATTTGGTAAAATGATTGGCATATCTTCTCGTGGGTTCTTCTGAGTTCTAATTTTGCTTTCTTGGTGTCTGGACTCTTCAACATGTCTGCAATGGTTCGATCAGGCACTTGATTTCTATTGTTTATGAGCACCTCATCAATTGTCTTTTTGAAAGGCCAAACAAATTGTTATCCATTAAACACAAAAATTCGTACACCACACAGAGCCACTTCTTTTTTAAAACATACTCCTGCGACAGCGTAACTTACACTGCTAAACAACCAAAAAGATGGCAGCCAGTAACTGTATAAAGACGAAATAAAAAACAATGGGCAAGCTACCCCTAATTCATATAAGGAAAAATGAACTCCCTGTTAATTCTTCCCAAAACAGTGATGCTCTTGGAGCATCTCATGTAAAAGCATATTACAATCTGAAGATGGATATTACGATCTGGTATAACGGAAGATGGGTTGAAGCCATTTCCCTTATCCTTACCTTTTGCGGTTGGATTTGAGGATTTGGTGTGATGTGCTCTGCTATATTCTTGTGTCTACAACAAGTGAGTAGAGTTAAGAGGACTATCACTCATTTATGTGCTGGTCTTTTTTAGGGCAGTGTGATACAATCATACAATGCATGTAAGCTTCCTCCAAAGAACAGATGTAGCACTTTCATCTTAATTGCTAAGGTTTCCAATGAACTATAGCTCATTGAAAACTGATGCTAACTGCGATGAGCATGTCTAATTCTTATGTGAGCTCTTAGCCTTGCTGACTATTGCTTTTATCTGTTGGCAGCACATATGAGGTTGCTACTGCTTGTGCTTTGGCTCTTGGAGCGGAGAAGCTTATTTGCATTATAGATGGCCCGATCTTGGACGAGTGTGGTCATCTTATTCGGTTTTTGACTCTTCAAGATGCAGACAGGTTGATTCGCAAACGGGCCAAGCAAAGTGAAATAGCTGCTAATTATGTAAAAGCCATTGATCAAGATGATTTTAGTTCACTTAGCTATGGTAATTCCAATGGAGCGGTCCCTTCTGCACGGAATGTCAATGGTTCTAACGACAGGTATATCACAACATTTCAGAATGGTGTTGGTTTTGACAACGGAAATGGATTATGGTCCACTGAACAAGGTTTTGCCATTGGGGGTCAGGAGAGGCTAAGTAGATCAAATGGATACCTTTCTGAGTTGGCTGCTGCAGCTTTTGTATGCAGAGTAAGAGCTTAACTACTCTCACTACTTTGAAGCTTAAGGTGTTCTCTAATCCACTTTAGCAAAGGCACACCCCTGTTCTTTAACTCTTGTTCTCATTGTAGACTTCCTAACTCTACAGAACTGCTATTTTTTATCCTAGTAATGTGGAAAGAACTTCAATGGAAGTTTTCAAGGTTAACAATCTTAGTGAAAATGCTCGCATGTATATATGATATGCTTATGTGATAGGTCGTACATATACGATGAAGTCCCTGAATTAACAGAGATAATAACGGTACTGACTGCTTCTGCATCAGCCTTTAGAACATCTTTAGTTTAGCTTGTCACAGGTTTGGTGCCAATCATGAAGTTGCTTCACATTTGTAAATGATGTGATTTATCTCTTAAAGTAGTGTTAAAATTCTAAATTTTTTGGAGGGAGCTGTGTAAGGCCAAACAGTTGGTGTCACGGACCACTTTACTGTTTAGTTAAGGCCATTTTTCCATTAACTGCATAATCTTTGGGAGATGAGAACTGTGTGTTACTGCAACAAAGTTAAGCATGTACTGGCTCCTGTGTTAGCAAGTGCGTCTGTAAGTTCAGTTGCTTCAACTTTGAAGTAACAATCTTATTGAGGCACTGTAAGAACAGATCCATGTATTTTAATTGACGAAAAAGGATTTTTTTTTTTTTTGTTAAATTTGTGTTGAAGAGTATTGATTATTCTTGATTACCACGCTGATTCTAAGAATATTTTGCACAAATATGTGTAAAAAACCTGGAAGTTGCCTCAAGTTACTGTTTCAATATTTTACTCATACTCCATCTATTGTATCCTTTATTTTCCATCAGGGAGGTGTTCAGAGAGTTCACTTATTAGATGGGAATATAGCTGGAGTTCTATTGAAGGAACTGTTTCAAAGAGATGGAGTCGGGACAATGGTGGCGAGGTATGCATATCTTCATAGCAAACAGGTTGCACCTATGTACAATCTGGTAATCCTATCTGGAATGGAATTGGTGCTGATAATGCTTTTCCTCTTGGAAATGGGTAGTAGAAAGAAACAGACAGTAATCTGTACTAGACATACTTTCTCTTTGATAGCTCTTATACCAACCCTCTTATCAGTTGACCACATCCAACCAAAAATGCCACTTTGTTTCCTAGTCCAGTGGCATTACCTAGCTGACTGCATTGTTTTCTGTCTATGTTATCTTACCTGATTTCTTTTATCATCAGTTTCTATTCCCCATTGAAACAGATTACTATCAATCTTTGGTTTTAATTTTCTTACACTTTCCTGAATAGGGAAGTGTGCTCCTTTTTCCTTGTAATTGCATGTTGCTTTATTTCAACATTACTCCTATCCTATTTGCGTAGTAAGCATACTTCAGTTCAGAAACACTATAATCTCACGGTAACACTAATGCGTTTTAAAATAGGGTTTATTCTTTCATCATGTGTGTAATACATCCTGCCCGCTCTTGTTGCTTTTTCTTACTCGTACCTCTCTTTGATAAACCTGAAGGAATTCTCCGATTTGGTTAGAGATTGGAGAGCTGTTTTGTGTTAGTTTGTATTTTTGTTAGGCATTTTTTTGCCTTCTTTCATTTTTGTTTTTTTTTCTTTGGCGAACCTCTAGTTCGCCGTAGTTGTATTTTTTATCCTTTAGTAAAGTTCCTTATCCCCAAAAAAAAAATGTGAGAGAAAACTAAGAAAAGTGCCTTATCGAGACTTGGGTGGCTTTTCTTCGTAATTGGTACTCCTGCATGTGACAGTAAAACTCGCTATGTGAAAAATCAATAAGATTTGAATGAGTGACTTTTTTTTAATTTCCAAGTTGGGACTAGGGACGTGTTTTTTAAAACACCCCAAAAAGAAAGTTGAACTCTTAGAAGTAGACTACGAGTAATGAAATACTTTCTTTAAGAGAACTCTATTTAAAGTTGGAAGGATATATTTTCGATCTTGAAAGTTGGAAGGATATATTTTCTTTAAGAGAACTCTATTTGAAGTAGCCTTTGCAGAGATTCTGACTGCTATTGTGGATGGTACATAAGCATGTACCAATGCTGAAACTGATCAGGCTGGCTGAATGATCATTTTCCCTAATCTTATTCTACTCAAAAGTCCGCACATAGGAAAATTGAGAATATACTGTCAAAAACTAAAGACAATATGCCCATTTGAAATGGCATGGCAGAAACTTTTAGATTTGTGAAGGTATTTATGGCTCATACATTGCAAGTTCTTTGAAGCGCTCCTAAAAGTTTGAATGAGAAAGAGTGAATCTTTGCAATGGTGTACTAAAATTTTGAGAATTGTAAGTTAATATTCTATTACTTCGCAGTGATCTTTACGAAGGAACAAGGATGGCTAGGGTGGCAGATCTTCCTGCAATAAAGGAAATCATAAAACCCCTAGAAGAATCTGGCACTTTGGTCAAGAGGACTGACGAGCAGGTTTGCTCTTGTGCCTTCTTGGTAATTTCCAAGTTAATATTGTTCTCTATTCAATCGCCGATTAGTTTGCTTCTTTACCATTTCCAGCTCCTTCAACAATTGGATTCTTTCATTGTCGTGGAGAGAGAAGGACAGATCATAGCTTGTGCTGCTCTGTTTCCGTTCTTCGAAGACAAGTGTGGAGAGGTTGCTGCTATTGCTGTTTCTCCTGATTGTCGTGGACAAGGGCAGGGAGACAAGTTGCTAGGTATGACTATGAAACTCTTGTTCTCCATCATGTTGGTTGTAGGACAATGTTTTTGATGTGCGCTAGGACATGATATGATCAATTGTTGAAATTGATAGCAGTTTCCCATGTCTAAGATTACACAACATTTCTTATTAAAAAGGAAGAAAAACAAAGACAGTTTGGTATTTTGGGTTGGCAGCACATACATCCTAGTGATCTTTAGCAACCGAAACACGTAACGAGATCAATTTTAGTCAATAGTAAAAATGACATGAGACTGACCTTTCCGGTGAAATATGCCTTAATCTCCTTGTTCTACATCTCAGAAAATGATTAACTGTATTCATTAGTGTTGTGCTTCTCTCGTGTATGCCATATATGTAATTATAGCTTGGTGAGTTATAAAAGAAAAGAAGAAAGCTTTTGGTAGGAGAGGTCTAGTTTGATGCTTTGTATTTTTTCTCTGTCCTAGTCTGCATGGCATGGATCTATTTAACATAGTTCATGCTATTGATCTGCAGATTATATTGAGAAGAAAGCATCCTCGCTTGGATTGCAAACCCTATTCCTGCTTACAACCCGCACAGCAGATTGGTATATACTCTTTTACTTCACTGTGTATAATGACAACTGTGAATGGAGAAGGTGATTCAAATTTTAACTTGCTGATAGTGATACCACCAAATCCTGGTTGAGTTCGCATTCAGTAAAAGCACAAATTTTAGAAAAGTTACTTCTGGTGGTGATGGTTTACAATCTGTATGAATCAGTTTGAATCATGAGTGATGCTCATTCTGGGACAAGATAAGAACTCAATCCTCCTGCACCTTGTAGTATCTGTATTTCAACTTAGATTTATTGTGGTCAAATTAGGTTATGGTTTTAACACGTGTACAAGTAAAGATGAAGGGCTTGTGCTGTGAACCTTATTCCCAACACATGTTTGAAATAACACGCTATGGAACAATGCAATAGAAAATAGAATAAGGCAGTGGGACATATGAAACTTACGAGTAGGTGCTGTCCCTCCATCCTGCCTTGCTCGTATAATAACTTGGGCATTACTTTTCTCATAATCGTGAGTTTCTTCTCACTTGTTAATGATTTGTTGACCAGGTTTGTGAGGCGTGGCTTCTCCGAGTGCTCAATAGAATTCATACCGGAAGACAGGAGAAAAAGGATCAATTTATCCCGCAGATCCAAATACTATATAAAGAATCTGCTACCAGACACTAGTGGAATTCGATTTTTCGAAAGCATGGTTAACTGAGTCAATGATACCGGTCCTAGTGCACAACAGCCCATGCAGCCCATGGAACTAGAAGATTTGAGAGGTTCAATTGTCGTGATGTAATTTGATTACAAGTTCTTTTTGGTAATCAGTATAGACATGATTTGATGTAAGGTAAAGTTATGGTTGTGGTTGCAGCATCTGTTTCAATTAATGTTGGGTATGGTTGTACTTGCACCACACTTCCTGTTTCAAACACCTCCTAAAATCCAACGTTGAGAGCTTATCAATTGAAACTAACCCAAGAGTGAACGAGTCGAAAGCGAGAAAAGCAAAGAAAAATGTGGCTCTGCATCTTGCATGTCAAGTGTCAACTGTATTTTGATCACACCTATGCTAATGAAACCGGACCATTGCTTCCAGTTGGTCACTTGAGCTTGTTGAACAATCCAATAGTAAACCTTAACAACGGCCTAAAGCATTACAGCTGTGCTTCTCATAACCCCTGAACCAGGTCCAGGAGTGCAGAACCAGAACTAGCAACAACTAGTGACCACTGCAGGCCAAACAAAAGAGACCGTCAAGGGGTGAGAAGCAGCATGTGCACACCCAACTGACATGCAGGGAAAGGGAGCAAGCGAAGCCGACCCAACTGAAATGCACGGGAATGGAGCAAGCAAAGCATAAAACGGAAACCCAATGAGTGGGCCCTGTGGTAAGCAACCGCTCAGGCCTCCAAGCAAAATTGGGAAGGAATAGGGGGGCCTGGACAGACCTAACCTATGTTAGAGAGGATCACTAGGCACAGGAAGAAGCAGCATTTTCCAAGGCAAATTGCAGCAAAGCACAAATTTGATGTGTAATTTGAATGAAAGCACTCTAATTTTGAAATCTCACTGGGAATAAGAAGCCCTACAAAGCTTGTTTTTCTTTTGATCTTCACCTCAAATTTTAACTTTGAACGCAAATAGAAAAATGCCCATGTTGAAGTTTATGAGTTCCTTGGCCTTTTCAGCTGGTAGCAAAATATTACTCGGCCTTTTCACCAAAACAGCCATGGAGATGAAATTTTGAAGATCCTACATATGCCTCTCTGATAGTTTTACTACAGATAGATCCCATAACACATCCACAAAAGTACTATGCAAAACTGATGGTGAATAGTTTCAACTTTTTAGAACTCGTGAAATTTCAATCCAACTTAATCATAGACCTTGCAAAACAGTTTCCAATATCAACATGCAGAGAATTGAGAAAGTACAACACGGTAGTCTAATTTTATTAAATTTGAAGGATCTCTTTTAGGGGGAAATATCTCTCAGAAACTGAAGAGTGCCAAATGTTCTAAACATGGGACAACAACTCTTGTAACATCTTCCTTTGCTATCCCAAGAAATCAGCAGGAGTATAATCAGTTGGCTTGAGTAGGAGGGCCCTTCCACTTAAAATTATCTGCATATGTCTTCACCTGTAAGAAGAGATCAGACATGTTAGCTATATCCGTAGATCCAACAAGAAGACGAGTAACAAAGAGCAATAACAAATTAAACATTATTGAAGCATCTTGTCCAGAAATGGTAATATAAAAAAAAAGATGGTTGCCATATCCTACTACACTTAAAATGTAACAAGAGAGTATGGCTACATGCTGTATCAAGGCGATAATCAGCCACTTTCTCTATAAGTGAACTTTTGATTCTCTTGAAGAGCATAAAGCAACTTGGCTGAAAGGGTTGGGTTTTGGTCTGGCACCTGGAAATGGCGCTTGACTCACTATCATGGGCCCAAGGAGAACTTATTAGCAAGCATGTCACCCCACGTTCACATGGGTGACACCGTTCCATATTCATGTGAATTGTGAATACCTACAATAGTCATTAAGATGGTAGACGAAAGATAACTAACCTTCAATAGTGGTGTCTGACGCTTCTTAACCTGCAAACAAAATTCAGCTTCATCAGTAAACAAATGGATATCAGAAACTGATGAAAAAAAGATAAAACTTTTGCCATCAACTCTATCAACACAGGTGTAACACTGGTAATACCCAATTGTAAAAAGGCCTTGATCAATCATTTTGAACAAAGCCAGAAGAAACCTCAAAAATAAGAGGATCCATTGAATAGTGAAATGGAGCAGAATACTTTAAGTCAAGACATAATTCATTAACAGCTAGCCTACATTTTAGAATGTTATCCCTTCCACATTCGCAGTATTAGAGGTTCCTTGCAGAAAACTGAAACGACCAAACTTTTCATGAGCTGATCAACAAAATCTAATGAACATTTTTTTGTTAAACCCCATGCTTGACAAATAAAAGTAGGATGCCAATAAAGTAAGGTTCAAGACGGAGTTCAATTTACTAACATCTAGGGCTGAAAAGAACTAATTAGAAAGATTAAGAATCTTAGACATCAGCATGACAATTATTATAAGAAGAAAGTGCAGTACATATGAAATAGGATGTATTAAAATACTAAAAACATCAAATCTATTGCAGCTCAACAGGATTTTAATCAAAAAGCATACCGTGTAGTCCCAGCCATGCCTTTCTGCAAATGCTTTTGCATCCTCTTCACTTTCAAAACCAAGCGCAGAATCACCCACATGAGCATATGGGTCCCCTGTAGATGTCCAACCCATCAGTGGATTTTCCCATCTACAATAAATGGGCGATAATGTTTAAAAGAGGATGTCAACCCTGAATAATATAGAACCGGACCACCTCGACTTGGAGAAAAGCCAACCAAGTAAGTTTTGGTTGACATGACCAGAGGGAATAATAAAAGGAAATATGAGGCATTTGCTTTTTAAAGTAATCCCTCATAATCTGTATACAATTATTTTATAGCATTGAAATTAGCATGTTAGGCTTGCATACAATAACACAAATAGGGAGAAAGAAATGAATCTTTTTTCCTGGTTCTGGTTGTCATCCCCTACCTTCGAGTAAGAAGGAATATAGAAGAAAAGAAAGATAGTAAGATGAACTACACAACCATATATGACTCATTTTTAGCATGTTAAGCCCTAAAAGCATGTCTGCTTGCCCAATAGGGGGGGGGGGGGGACGTGTATTTCACTTACAAGATACTTTCCAAGTAGTGAGAAATGTATACTGATGTGCTGAGTTTAGTGAACAAAACTCATACTAGGGCCTTGGAAGTTTTGACCAAGTAGCTGTGATCTTCTTTTTCTTCTTTGTTTTAAAAAAAAAAAATCTTGTGGGGGCGGGGTGAGGGAGATGGTTGAGAATATTTATAGGTTTGAACATCAGTGTTAGCTTGCTCGTAAAAAGTTAGATCATTGAGTCAGATTGGTAGGGTCAGCATTGATCTTCATTTTTGGAGCGTTCCATTGGCCCTCTTCCCACACATTAGATTGTAACTTCGTTTACAACTAAGACGATGTGTAATCAAGTAGCGGGACGGGGAGAAAAGGTTTTCTAGCATAATATGCAATTACCTTCAAAATGAGGCAGAATGACTCCAGGGGCGGAACCAGGAAATTTTCATAGGGGGGCTAAAAAATACGGGGATTCCCCCGATTTTTTTTTTTTTTTTTTTTTTGGGTATTCATAGACTTATTTCTTATACACTTATAAAAATATTTACACAAATTAATCTAAATACAAAAATATATAGAGTCGAAAGATGCATTTTTTTTAATCGACTATTTGAAGGCTGATTTGGGGATTAAGAGGGGAGAGGGGGGAGGGGGGCTAAACTAAAAACTCTAATGATAAACCAAAAAAAAAATCTCTCTAGTCCCTCGAGTTTCTAGGGGGGCGACCGCCACCCCCAGCCTTTGCCTACCTCCGCCCCCTGCATATTCAATCAATCACGTTTTATTCAACGAGCAACTTTCGTTTGGATTCATTGAATGCTTTGATCATGTGATTGTGTTTGAATCTCAGCTACGGGCGATATCCCAATTTCTTTATTTTCTCTATATTTCACATAATTTTTTATTTAAATATTAAAGAATTTATAATAAGAAAAGAACCAAAATGCTCATGAAAGATCACATCCCCAATCAAAATGTATAAAGTCCACACACACTCTCTTTTGAGTGTATGAGTAAATAATTGCTTACGTGCTAAGTAAGAGAGAAGATAATAATCGAGTTATGGTGGTTTTTTTTGACTTGAACTGATTGGAGATTTCCACTTTTTCTCTCTGGTCATGGGGTATTAGCTTTTGAGAAAGGTTTAACTGGGTGGTGGGATGGGGTTAGAGTTGGAAGGTTAAAAGGCTATGAAACATGGAAGCTTTATGCAATGTGGAAGTAGGGAAAGGGAATCTAAAGGCTTGTTTAGTAGGATGTTTTTAGCTAGATTTTTTTGGTTTTGGCTTTTTCTTTATTATTCATTCCACTTTATATACATAAATATGTAGCTGTTTAAATGAGAAGCATATCTTATTTGTGAACTTACGAATTTTATAAATCATAATATTTATTTTATGGTTCACATTAAGAGACCATCTTAACCATAAAAGTCAACTGTAAATCATAAAAAAGTTTATATTGTGAACAATGAAATATAAATGTGAACCATGAAATTTATTTTAACCAGTAGGATAATGTCGTTTGGATGCTGTCTGGTCCACGTAATTTTCCTATATTTCTTTCTTGCCATTTTTTGAAGATCTCCAGAAGTACTGTTCATGCCCATGAAATAGCTATTGACTCAGATCAGCCTTTGGTACTTCTTTAACCATATGATGATGAATGCTTGATGGATGGCAGAAGATCATGGCTTGCATAGGTCTGATCAGTATTACCATTCGATAATAATTTATTGGCATCCTGCAAGATGAATGTTAATTTGATTCTTTGATTGAGGAGTCATTCTTGAACAATTTTTGGTCTTGAAGGAGCATGAAGATGGTCTTTGATCTTCATCAATGTAAAAATTGAAAGATTAAGACTATGATGATGAGTTAGCTGTTGATTCTCAACTGCTATCATTAATAATCTTTAACTGAACCAACTGTTTGGACACTTCAAAGTGATCTTATGAGTTATAATCTCCATTAATGAACAGAAATATGAACATGTGTATTCCTTGAAGAAATGGATCCTTCTGAGCCTACTGCCTCCTCTTTTAAAGTTTTTTTTTTTTTTTTTTTTTTGAAGAATCCATTTTTATGGCTTTAAGATCTGATCTTTCAATCTATGCAAGTTTGAATGCTGGAGTGTTGATCATAATTTGATGTGCTTGAGTGTCCTCTTCATATTGAAGAGTTCTTGATTAATGCAATCAATTAAATGTGAATGCCAACAGTGAACTGTTATGCAGGTCTTCATAAAAAACTTTTGATGATTTTACCAATTATTTGTTGATATCAATAATGAGTTAATTCATTACTGATAATATTCATATCAATTAAATTATAATTATAATTAATATTACTCAATTCTAAGTTATGATAAAAATTAAAATAATATTATAATAATACAATTAAAAATAAACTAATTAAAATCTCATTAATTTAATAAAAACAATATTTCATATATTTTATTATAATAGTATTCATATTATATTATGTTATAATTATAATTAACATTAATGAAAAATAAATTACAATAATAATAACTTAATAATATTATTACTAACAATAAATTGATTGAAATATTTATTACAAATAATAAATAATATTTCATAATAATTATTATAAAATTAAGTTAGAATGAACATAATAATAATATTAATGCTAACAATGATGAATATCATAAAGATATTATAATAATAATAACTTAATGCTAATAATAATAATATTGATTAATACATTTGTATAAAATTTTCTTATATCTTTTGGTACACAAAGTGAAGAAAGAATAATTTATTAGCATGTAAATTGGATTTGGAGTGAGAAGTTGTAATATAGTCGTATCATTCGTATGAATGTATTTTCAAACCAAACGTCAATTATCAAGGGATCAATTGATAATTTCATTCCATTCCTTATAAACCAACTCAATTTCATTCAAATTTCTTAAAGAATAAATTCCTTTTGATCATTTCATATTTGCAAAATTTCCAACGAACCCAATAGCACCTTTAGGATTTTTTATGTTGGAAAACTGTTTCTATTATTGGGCCTTGGCCTATTATGACTCGGGCCTAACCTTTTCAAAAGATGTGGTGCGTGCACTGTGATATTAGCTTTTTGGCCCATCATACATGTGATGCATAGTGGGAATTGGATGCACTATTTTTGTGATAACGTGTTAGATTATTTAGAAATTGATAATAATTGAAGTGAAAAATAAAAGAGAAATAAAAATAAACAATTGAGATCAACGTGAGAAAAAGTGAAAAAAATAAAATAAAATGATGTACAAATTGGGGGGAAACTGTGCAAGCGAACCTGATTGAGAGGAGAAATTAAAAAGTGCATTTAACATTTTAATTTATAATTCTTTCTATTCTCTATCATTTTTCAATCACATTGACCAAACTTCAACTTAAGCCGGAAGGAATGGAGTCCCCCGCAAGACGTTCAAATTCCAAATGAGCAAGCACCCAGATTGGTAGGGGTAAACTGGAATAGATTAGTTTCACAAACTTCATATCAGGGTATGCTAGGTAAGTAACCCCGGAAACCATCTCTCAGGTCAGGCTAGTTATTCATACTCCCGTTCAAAAACTCATAGGGAACAACTATAATCACCAACAGTCATCACAATTGACACAATCATCAATGGAATCATATGGATCTAAGCAGTCCAAGGACAAACCGAAAGATGGTTGAAGCAAAGTAGATATCGTCTTGAGTTCTCAAACTGAGGGTAAAATTTTGCACCAATCTGAAAACTTTAATAGAGTACAAGTGTTCCCTCAAGATTTGGAAGAGTTCTTAGTCTGTTGATCTTAATATCATGGCCGTTATGCCAAAAGGAAATAATTTTTCACCATTTTCAAACTTTCAAAGCAGCTTTGTGAACCATTGTTTCCTTGTGAATTTGGTGGCAACTCTTCTCCACAAGGTCAAGCAGCTTTTCCAGGTTCATGGCCCACGAATTGAGAATGTCATTGCTATCCTTTGCTGTCTGGAAGTTGATTATACCCAGTGGTCTATCGACCTTCGCCACCAGTGCTTTCGCTACAACCATATCGGAAAGGTGCTTTTCAGCTTCCTGAGAGAGACACAGAGAGAGAGCGAAACGAATCAATATTGTGCCTTTATCATTCTTCAAAAATGTCATCACAATAGCAATCTATAATACAATAGAGCTCAGCATTTACTGTTTAGTGACTTGAACTTAGGAACAGTGCTTAAGAACCAAAGGACAAGACTGATAAAGAAATAAAAAATATTGTGCTGACAAGTTTTCTTTTTTTGTTTTTTTCTTCTTTGTGCCTTTGGAAATAAAATTATTTTGAATTGGAAAATTTAAAATAAATCAGTTAATGTGATATTTGTGTATCTGATTAATTGTTTATTTTTACGTTTTATCAAATACACTCCCAGTTGCCATGGTATTTCAAATTTAATTTAAAAAACAGACTCGAGTGCACGGGGTTTCCAGAAATAAATCATCTTATCATGGTCCACTAGCAGTTATTCACCTTCCTTTCCTTTAAAAGTGAAGGGGGTTAGGGTGGGGGGGGGGAGTGTAAAATATGTTCCCTGCCATGCCAATATATGGGATCTTCTATTTTCGGAATCTTGAGGCAATTATTCTCGGAACAATCCCATAGAAGATTGTGATTTCTATGCAATACAACCTAACAGTCACATCAATTGCTCTATTTTACACATTTCCCGCTTCTTTAATTTTTTGAATTCTTTCTTTCTACATCTCA
Source organism: Iris virginica (assembly GCA_025631175.1). NCBI lineage: Eukaryota > Viridiplantae > Streptophyta > Magnoliopsida > Asparagales > Iridaceae > Iris > Iris virginica. The sequence goes on from JAOTQG010133318.1 coordinate 16,571, forward strand.
CCCAATTGTTTTCATATGTCCCCAATTTTTTAAATAATACATTTAATTTAAAAAAAAAAAATTCACCCGCACGTATATCTAGTATCTAATAAAAGCAGGACTTCTTGGTCCTACTTAGGGCTGCAAGCGAACCAAATTGTTCACGGACATGTTTGAGTTTAGGCTCGCAAGAAGCTCGTTCGGGTTCGTTTATTAACTAGCTGAAGTGCCGAACTCGAGCTTAAATTTTAGGCTTGTTAAATAAACTAGCCGAACTCCAGCTTTATGGTGTTCGGCTCGAACATGTTCGCGAACTTTCAAGGCTTGCTAAAAAACAAACTTAGTTGAACTTTGCATAAATAAACATAGTTCAGTAGGGACCTAAAAGTAATTGAGTCCTTCTTGGCTGAAAAGATATGAGGGTAAAACAAAAATTACACTTAAAAAGTAAGGAGATATTTACTGGCTATCACTTCCTCGTCTCATTCTCTCACCGTTTCAAAGCTCCCGTTCACCATCTCTATGTCCTTCTACCCAGACATTGGAGAAAGATATCAAATGAAGAATTAATCTCCTTGATTAATATCTTCTGAAGAAGAAAGAAGATCTGATGACCAGATTTTGCGCGAAGAGGCATCATTTGGTGGCATTTAAGGTTTAGATCTAAGATAATGTATGATTATTCTTTCTTTAACCAAGATTTGGTTGTAATTTCTTAAAGATTCCTTCAGATTTGAGAGTCGGAATTACAGATCTGCAGTTTTAATTTCGAAATCTGGGTTTTTTTTATTTATTTCATATTTTTTAGTGGTTTAAAAATCTTTATTTGTTCATTTCTACGGTTGATTTAGAATGTGCCAAGTGCTCTCAGTGCAGATCTTCTTGTGTTTATTTCCATCTCGTTCATTTCTCCAGCACAGTAAAGAATTGAGCCATCTTACATTCTGACGATCTGAGCCAAGCTTTGCTCCAGCTTTTGTAAAGATCATTTGAGTTGAACTCGAACACAAATCATAAAGCTCACTACAAACTTGAGCTCTGCACAAAACCAAGAGAGCCTAGCCCAAACACTCCAAAGTTCGGCTCGGATCGGTTCGCTTGCAGCCCTAGTCCTACTGAAAGAATTCCCAAAACGGATAATCGGCACAGAACGACGGACTAAGGAGAAAGTTCCAATATATTATTGAACATTCAAGTGAAAATCTTTAAAGAAATGAAAGCAACATCACACTGCCAAAATTCCTAACTGTTTCCCTAGCCCAACCCTATTGATTCACCACTTGGGCTGATAGCACCTGGCCCAGCTTTCTCTTTCCTTGGATCTTGAAAGGCAGTGGTATTTGCAAAGCCTGCCAGGTCGGAGGTCTCGTCTATTTTGCCTCCTAGGTCAAGAGATTACGTCATAGGTAGAAAGGCATTTTTTCATTTCCGTCATAGGTGGCTAGGCCCACTCGGAGTCTTTTACCCCGGCCTCTGCCTTCTTAACTTGAACTAGAAACTGGGCATTAGAGGGCCCAGTCTTCTTTACTTACGTCCTTGATACCAAGAATCTAAGAATAAATTTCTCGCTTTCAGATCATCAGTAACATCTAATATGTTGCCTTCAGAACAACAAAGATTTATTTTTAAAAAATAAAGGGGGAGCATTTAGAAACAGGATAAAGACAGAATTATTTCACAACTTCTCCAAGGACTAAACTTCACGGTCATCTCTTAAACCCAATAAGAGAGTTATACAAGTTCACATATTACTAACCTGAAGGCTGAGACAGAGCAGCTCTGCAATTCTCTTCACGGTTATCCGAGAGTAGTACTTGGAGACAACTAGGATGTTCTGTAGAAACAAAATGTTTTGCATGAACAAACTAGACACTAGCCGTGTGAAGCAAGAAGCTATAAGCAATCACATAAGAAAAACAGAAAATTATGCAACTTACATGTTCTATTACTCTCTCACGAAGATCCTCGGCAGCCTTTTCGCCTAAATGGCCACCAAGCATGTTCTTTTCGTTCTCAAATTCATCCTTAAATGTGTTCCATAATGAAGTCCACTGAATGACCTCCATTGTAATCAACTGTTTTAACAGGGACCTGCAAAAGAGTGAAGACATACAATTAAATGCATTAATACTGAAGTATCAGGGTAGATTCACAAGCATACGGCAGAAAGATAAGGCGAACCTGAAATGAGGGATTTCTGAGAGATTCTTATCATCCAATGTTGAGTTTAAAAGGCTGGACTGCATAGGATCATGTGGTGCCAACACCAAATACCAGCAAATCTTCCTCAAAACCTGCAGGAATGAAGTTAAAAGATTTATTTCAAATACAATATGAAAGTATTTTTGTGTGTTCTCTATACATCTAGGAATCAAGAGATTGGAGAGATCTTTTACTGGTATCCATTGAGCTGGGTTTTCTTTGACAGAAGGGATATCATATATTGATTTGTAGCAGCGGCATATTTCGAGATAATCATTGCTGTGAGAGTAGTACCTGCACAGATTAAAAAAAAAGGAAAAAAACTTACTATAAAGTTATTCAATTACCCAGAAAACAGCAGTTCACAATATATAGGGCTATTTGACTCGAAGCTTTCATCCAATCAAAACATCCACATCATGAGGGTCTGGAACATAATCTTATAGTCTATTACAGAGACTTCAGGTAGACATTCCACCATTAATCTTTAGTAATACACTACAGAGAGTAAGGTCAGAGAAGGCCCATGGTACCGGATCCTCTCATGAAAATCTTTAGCTCTAACAATAGTGCACCAACAGCTTTAAGGATATTTTCTCTCCGAGTAACTAATCAGGTGGCAGCTTATGAACCCAGACAAGCAGGAAAAGCAACTACTCTCTGTCCCAGGGCCCCAGGGACAGTTTGACTATGCACGTAAATTGAGAATATGGTTGAAAGCATGACAATTCCTTAAATGCCAATTAGCATGTCACCCTTTTTTTTCTTAGCAAGAAGTAAGGACAATAAAGTCAAGTGTGATGCCTCAAAAAGGAAGGTGTCCATCTTAGAGTGGGACAACCAAAAAAGATAAGTGTTCCTCTTGGAGTGGGAAGGAGGGAGTATTAAACAATTATGAACCTAATCAACAAATTTCAGCTAGCAAAACAACTTTTCAAGTCACGTACTTATGCTATAGTAGTTACTGTGATTTTCAAGTCACGTACTTATGCTATAGTAGTTACTGTGACAAGAAATACCAAGTACTTACGTTTTGGCGTATACATCAGATATAAACAGTTTCAGAACCAGAGTAGTCAACAGCGGCGCTATTCCGGGATAGCGGAGCGGATGAGGGGTCTGCCGCTATCCATCTTCAATAGCGGGATGGTTGGCTGGAGCGGCCGGAGCAGCGCTAATCGCGGGCCAAATAGTGGGCCAAATCGCGGCCGATAGCGGGGATGCGAAAATCCCTAAAAAGCCCCTTAATATTTGGGGGAAAATCATGAAGGCTGGGGGTAGGATAGTAAATAGCTCCTAATTGGAGATGAATACC
>JAOTQG010133428.1:0-20062 GCA_025631175.1 Iris virginica
TTTAGTTTCGAATACGGAGGAATGCGAAGTATATACACTTGCAAGCCTACATCACAATGGATAGACTACCAAACCAAAGCTGTCCTGGGTGCAACTAATATTTAACCTCCAAAAACTGCACCTAGTTGTTTCAGGTGTCCCACGTAACAAAGCCATTTGCAGTTCTCTCCTCCTGTCTTATTCGGACCACAAGTCTCCATGAGAAGGGCTCGCACAGCAAAGCGTCAGCCACCAATCCAACACCCTTAAGCTTCTATTTGCGGTCTCATGGGACAGGCTGCAAGATAACTGTCTTGAAGCTTGGTTTCCCTGGCACTGGCTGGCCACTCATAAGGTGAAAAATGATGGTCCACGTAACTCAATTTCCAAAGAGTTTATCAATATGCAGGTCCTTTTGCAGATCCCTCGTTGATCGCCCTTCTGCGATTTGGTGCCCATTTTTTTTACGTGTGTATTTTCAGCATTAGGGATGCGGTATTGAGAAAATGAGGGCGGCGTTTAGCAACCCACTTAAGAAACAAGACTCTTCAGAAGGGATGAAGAGAGCATGAATATATCCAGACACGGACTGTAAAATTACCAACCATTAACCTTAATAGTTTAGCTGGAATGAAAAGGAGCACCTATTTTTTTAGGTTGGAGTAAAATTTCTACATAAATTCCAAACAATCTTCGAGTTCATGTGTATTTACTAAAGGAGGTGGGAAGAAGGACTAAAACAATAAGATATAAGAATTTGGTGACTTACTTTTGTGAAAGTCCCGCTGATATATTCAGCTGCTTCCCTACCCAGGCTCATGGCTTCTTCAACATTAGACACACCAAATTGCACCATAACGGAATCAGTATCTCCATATATGACCTGATAATTCAGACAATTATGCTCTTTCAAAAGATTCACAGAAGTATCTACATTCAAATTGATAACCACAAACTACAAATTATTGAACATCAAAAGTACCTATATTTACAGGCCACTGTACAGGAAAAAAAAAAAAACTGAAAATTAATTACAAGAAGGAAAAAAAATTCTTCCAGACCTTTTATCCATCAGCTCACTAAATATCAATTGTCTATCTTCCTAAGTAAATATGAGAAGTTGAAGATGACAGGAAATTTATCTTTGAAAGGGGAAAAGCTTTTCCACTTTTGCTATATTTGTACCCTTAAGACAATAAACTATCAGACATCCAATCATAAGTTATGACTTTCTGCCTTCCCCCTAATCGATGCTGCTTTCTCTATTTCCAGGGACCATTCGATTCATTAGCTATGGAATTTGTATAATATCTTGCAGATATGAATTTGTAGGAAAAATTCTTCTAAGAATCTAAAGGAAAATGTAAAGGAAAACATTGGGCCACTTGAACGAATATAATTATTTTCAAATAATACAAGGTACTGATGTTTAAACTTTTGCTCATCCAATGTAAACTTCCATGAAGAAATATATAAGATCTAGATGATATACCTCAGCATTGTGTTCATAGTCTCCTCGTGTTGTGAATTTATCTTCTACAAGTTTCTTTGTGTGCTCAATCATCTGTCGACCTGCAAAAGATTGGTAAATATAGGTGTGAATGTTCGAGACAAGTAGGGAAAACATAGTAGAGAAAGTGGAGAAATAGCAGAGAGCGGAGGGAATAAAGGAGAGAAGGTTTCAAAAATCTGATTTTTCTTGGTTCACTGGGAACAAAAATTTAGCTATTTATAGCCTCTAAACACTTAACTACTTAACCACATATATAACACTTCCCTCAAGCCGGAGCATAATATTTACCATGTCCATCTCATTACAAACATAATTCACCATCACCCGAGTAAAACTTCACTTAAACGAGTCTTCTAATTTCTCTCCCTTTCATACTTTTGAAGTAGAGATTAGGTTCTCTTAATTTTCTCTGGCATCAAATGGTAGTCAACCTCTATATGCTTGGTTTTCGTGAAACACCAGATTTGTTATGATATGCATAGCAGCTTGGTTAGGTCACCACACCATCAGTGACAGAGCAACTCCAACTGCAATCTCTTAAATCAAATAATGTACCCACATAAGTTCTTGGGCACCATTATGCTTTGGAAGGTACTCAAATTCTACACCACACCTCACCACTCATGTTGGTGCTTTTTCCTCCAAGAAACTAAAATTCCACCGATAAATACACAAATTAACAATACCCTATAGTTGATTCTCTATCACCCAGCAATCCTACCCAATCAGCATTAGAAAACACAACTACCAACATATGCCCATGATCTGCATATAAGATACCTCTACAGGCACCCCTTTTAAATATTTCACAAAACAAAGCAAATGCATTCCAATGAGTTACAGTAGAAGCTACCATGAATTGACTTACTACACTGGCAAGAAAAACAATTTCTGCGTGAGTCGTTAAGATGATTCAACTTAACAACCAATCTCTAGTATTCATAGTTATTAAAGGCGAAAGGCAGGCAAGTGGTAAAAGCCGGCGGCAAAGAGAGGGGGGAAATTAGGAAAATATATATTGATGTAGTATACACTACAAGACAGCTTAAAACAAGTTACATATGAGAATAATGCATGAAATTAAGTCAATATGTCACATATAATAGTGACAACACAAATTTCAATGTCAGAGGTACAATTTAAAGCAAAAGATAACAGAATTTGCGCTTTACAAGAAATCTAATTGATGCAAGAAAGTGAAAGCAAATATATAACAAATTGATACTTATATGGCATACTAGCATAATTAACAAATATAAAAAAGACAAGTGACGATAAGAAGAAAACTAGAAAATGTTATTAATTTAAAAAAGAAAATTTAAAGAACAACAGTAAAACATGTAGTAATTAGAAAGCATATTAACGTGATCATCAACAAATAATTAAATAAGTTTTTGATTTATTTATTTATTTTATCGTAGGACTTATTTTGATTTATTTATATTTTGATAAAAGAAGAACTTTACTAGAAAAGAAAAGGATAATAGAAGAAAGGCGGACAAGAGATCCACCAAACAACTTACACCAAAGACATCATCTTACACCAAATACGTCATGCCATAGGACAATGCAAAAACAGGTGCTCATGGGGCTCGCTCACAGCCATACACATGACTCACAGTGCGAGGTATAGTATAACAATAGGAAATGAAATCCTCTTAAACTTGCTCTCAATGTTAAAACTTTCTAGGAAAAGAAAAGTTCTGTAGCAGCATATTAGAAAGTACAAAGGATGTCAATTATTTATATTACCATAACTTGTAACGCTTGAAGATATCTCTAAACATGGTAGTTGGCCAACAGTAGCTCCCGTAAACCCATATACTGAATTTGCACTAATCTGAAAAACAAACAAATGACTTACCGCAATTAAATATCCAAATTTTTCATAGGACGTAATGTCATGGTAGTCCTTAAAGTAATCAAAAAGAAATCCAAAAGAAGAAATGCAGGAGCTTTAAATTATAGCATGCTTTACCTTCAAAGCCAGCTGCCGACCATCCAACACAGCCTTCACAAGAGGGTCCTTTGCTTCCTGAAGCCACATGTGAATATGTTCATAAAAGCACAAAATATTCAGTGACACTAACAAGAGATATTAGAACAAACGACATGAACATCAGAAGCAAAAAGTGCCTGTTATGAAAAAGTGGAAAATAAAACCGGTCAAACTAGTGTTCTTCAATTTGGGCTTAAGCAGTATGCTAATATGATGAGGGTGGCATTTTTTGACAAACGATAATCAAGAGGCTATTCTTCTATATCCAGAAGAATAAAAAAGTAAGTGGGTCAACGGTAACCACAAAAACAGAGAGAAGCTGTAAAACTCATGGGAAGGGTCAAAATAAGCAGGAGTAAAACAGATTAATGAATCTAACTAGCAGGAGTACTAGTAAAGACACTTGGTGTAGATACCAATACCAAAAATAAAAAGAGGATCAGTTTAGCAATTAAGAGTGGATTATTGATCAAGATGGGGAGGTGGGGTAGGATACCAGGCTGTTAGACTAAAAAAATCGGTTGATGAAACCGAGACTTGCATGTGGAATTTTATGTGATAGCTTAAACCCATTAAGGTGAAAGAGAAATTTATGGAGGACAACTATCAGACTAGCACCACTTTATGGAACAGAATATTGGGCAACTAAGAAAGAACATGTTAATAAATAAGTGCAGCTAAAATGAGGATGTTAAGGTGGCTACGTGGTAAAAAAAGGAAACTTCGTTAGGCCGTTTGGACACGCAAAATGTAGACCACCAAGTGCACCCACTAGAAATGTGGTAGTATCATTATTAACTACTAGGCTAGAAGCCTAACTTTTCTTTCCTTTATTCTGCATGCTGGCATTCCCACCTCCCTCTTAAGATTTCCATCTTTTTATGGAAAATTCTTAATGCTGCTATTCCTACTGAAATCATCTCCATAGATAGGGTATTGTTTTAGTTTCTAAATGTAACTGCTACCTAGCTTGGGAGATTGAAACTATGGATCATCTTTTTGCCACAGGCTTTAAAGCTTTCATAGTCTGGAATTACTTTGCTAGAATTTGTGGTATATTTATTACTACTATGAATTCTCAGTTCTTGGCGGACTTATTGAAGGGATTCCACTCTTATTGGTTGGATTTGTAGCAGTTCTCCTGGACTGATTGCTTGGAGTATTTGGAAAAGTAGAAATAAGACAAAGATAATCCAATGCAAGTCTTTAAAATCATCAAGCAAGTTGTCCACCTCATCAGCAATGTCTCTCATGCTTTCAAGGTTCAGGTCAAATTTTCCATAGAAGATCAATTTCTTAATTAATCTGTTTAACGCTAGAATTCATCATGCTACGCTTAAAAAGATCATTTATGTTGCTTGGAAGCTCCCTCGCTGTCATTATTAAAGTCAATTGTGATGGTGCCTCCAAAGGCAGTCCTGGGCCAGTTGCAGGTGGTGGTATTTTAAGAAATCATAGAGACATTTTGATTGCAGCTTTTCAGAATTTTATGGTGTTTTGCTAACACTTCTGCAGAAGCTATGGCTGCCCTTCAAGGTCTGAAACTAGCTGGTGGTTTAGGTCATAGATACGTCTGCCTTGAGCTTGATTCAGAAATCAATGTCAATAAGAGCATCCTTGGAAGTTATAACTCTCCTTGGCATCAATGATCAGACCAGAAAACTCATGGTGCAAATGGTTGTTCATGTGTCCCATTAAGAGAAGGAAACTCTGTGGCACACCTCTTGGCTTATCAAGGTGTGAAGCACAAGAAGTCACTCACTTTTCAGCTCATGATTCTCTTCCTTTTCTTGTTAAAAATACATTAACTTAGATAGGCTTAGCTTTCCTTGTATTAGATACAAGTGATGCTGTATTCTTGAGGTAAGGCTCAAATTCTTTCCAAGCATGTTTGGGTTAGGCGTTGGTTGTCCCCCTCCCTTACTTTTTTTCATCAATAAAATCCCTCAGGGTGCCGCCGCCGGTTCCTAAAATAAAAATAAAAACACCAGGCTATACGTGACGTGAGGGAAGATCGAAAATAATAAAAACGGATATGAATGAGTGTGGATTCTCTAATGAACTTGCATTGGACTGATCCAGATGGCGAAAAAGGATTAATGTAACCGTCCCCAAGTAATTTGGATAAAGGCTCAGTTGAGTTGATTTGTACCTCACTATGAATCATCACGTAATAGATTAAGAATTGACCCTACAGAAGCAATCATGAATTCATGATACATCAATTGAAGAATTTTCATTTATAATCAAACAATAAAATAAGAGCTTCAAAAGCAATTAATCCTAGCCTGCTATTCCCTTAAGAACCTCTATCTCAATATAAGTAATATTACCAATGACTAAACTGTAGTTCAGCCAATGGAGTACTTCCAATTACTGTAAGCAAACAAACTTTCAGAGCAAAGATGCAGAGCAAGAACTCAGAAAATATAATAGGTTGATGCACCTTTAAATCCGCTTTTGCTCTTTTACGAGCAGTTAGCAGTTCTTCAAGAATTTCTGGAAGTATTCCCTGCAAATAGATTTTTTAATCAAACCACAATCAAGTGCATATGCGAATATAAATGCACAAATGGATTTGAACAATGGGAACCTTCTGTAAAGTTGATTTGACAAATGTTTCACCAGATGGAGTCTTGTTAACACACTCTGGTGGGAGGTTGAGTTTACGAGCATCTTCAGGGGTTACCTTTTAAGAGATCGTTAGAAGTAGAAAAATTAGAAGCATCTCAAACAAAAATTTTGATGTTTCATAAACTGAAAGCTGTTATATGCCCTGGAGAATGAAATTTGCACATGACACCAATCACTGATAACTGGAAGAGCATCTAACCAGAGTGCAGTAACATAAATTATATGCCATCATGATTGACGGATACAAAGATGCAAAATCCAAAGTTGCAATTGGTTTCTCATAAAATCCAGCATTAGCTTCCAAAACCTGCAGCAATGTAACCACTATAAAAACCAAAGACAGATTTAGCATTTCCACCATAGTTATAGAGATAATTTAAACGCCAACTTTTCATGTGACACGAGATACATGGGGAGGGAGGGGAGACAACATACCACTAAAGAAATACCAGAATTACTTTGCTTGAGACAAGGCAGAGTTAACAGGTACAATCAAAAATGTCGGAGCAACAAGCAAAATAGCAGAACATGAGGAATTATAAGAGTGAAGAGGACTCCTCAAATGCAGGAATGAAGGAAAGAGATCCCAGAGCTTAAGGGAAGTGCAATATCCTTCTTGCTTTGTATTTTCCTAGCCACTAGGGCCAAGAAAACAAATTCAAAAATAGAATAGAATATTTGATCAATTCATTCATCTGACTATGAAAGCAGACCCATCAAAACAAGCTTTTGATATTGCACTTGCTCTCTTAAACAGGCATATGAAAAAAATGTTGTGTTCCTCTCTCATTCTTTTAACCACCTATGTTTCATTTTTTTTATGAACTAACCGCTATTATATATCCAAATCCTCCTTTGTGGAAGATAGCACAGCTTATAATCATAGCGGTTCATTGCACAAGTATATGTCCTATGCATATGGGTATATAGTACTGCTCTAGTCAGTAAGGATCACTACAGCAAAACTGTTCCACTAAAATTTACATTGCCGGCTATCTAGAGGGCTACTCCACCCATCAAGATGGTGTTTTAAAGTCCAGGTGATTAAAACATAGCTGGTCCAGTTAGGAGCACCATCTAGTGCCAAACACATCAGACCTCCTACATTGGAAAAGGTACAATTGGGGTACGATGGTACCTTAATAAGCTAACATGTACACGAGTAAACTAGACGGATACTCCTACGACCAATACATTAATCTTCACTAGGCCAATAGACGCAGATGATGGGCATGCCACACGATCTGAGTAGACACTTTATGGAAGTAATTTTCAATGTTAGAATTTAGGATGGAAATGATCTCGAGCATATTTCCCATCGTTAAATTCATGATTCTTAACTACAAACATCAACCAAAAAAATCACTTCATGAAGTTATCGTGGAACCATGCTAAGAAATAAAATTGACCTAGAAAACAAACCCGTCTAATTCACAGAAATGGTAACATATTATAAGGTGACACAGATGAGAGGCAACACTGAAGCTAGAACATACAAAGTGTGACCTCTCCTCTGTCCTGAAATTTTGATGCCTTCAGCCAGTTCAGCGTACATGCGGAAATAATTCGCAAACTCAGTTAGTGAACTTATTATCAATTTTTTGGGGGTGAAAATTCAAGGAATATAATTTTTAGTATGTGCATAAACCCTTAAAATATTCAACATATATACCTAGTCCTCCTATCAGCCAAATTTTAAGTAAATCCCATGGACAATTGCTGAAGCATTTTTATTTTTGTTCGTTGCCATTTCATGGAAGGAAGAGAAGATACTCTAGACGGTCGAAGATCAAAAACAATATGGAGTAAATGGTTAGCAAGAGATCTGCAATGAATCATTGAAATCCATCAATTTAGATGGAGGCAATGACAATGATGAATAGGACAATGTTAGTAGGTAGCATCGTGGCTTGGTTTCCAGAGGCCCACCCTTATAGACTACAGTTACAGTTAGATCACCTTTTTCTTTTGGGTGGGGGTGCAGGGGGAGGTAGTATTGGAATCTTTGGTCGCCTAGTCTTTCACCCTTAAAAGATTACTTTAATAGAAATTAATAAGCATTTTCAGTATATTAGACAATAATTTACAAATTCAACTCTTAAGCAGTTAAAGTCTATTTGGATTATACAAATTTAAAAAATTCATCATACTATATAACATACATATATATACACACACATATAGGACACTTCGAATGCTATCCCACTCAGAAATAATTTTGAGAATTAAGACTTTTATACAATCGCTTCTCTCTGTGATACAGGAATGAGGTCAACTAGTCTGAATTTTGCAGTTCTACTTGCTCAACATAGTCAGAATACTCAGAACATGTATCACTAATAGTATTGATCAAACCGAATTTTTGTTACTACTTTACCACTTAAACAAGAAATATATTCTGTTATAGAGCAAATACAACAATGTAAGAAACACTAGGTGGCAAACATGAATGATGGCAGACTACTTCAGTAAGCTCAGGAGAACACAAATAATGATGTGTTAGCTTGATATACATAGTTGAGTCCCTATCTAACACGGTATCGAAGCTCTAGTTTGACAAAGTCTTGGATTCAAGTGACCCAGCTTGCATCTTTTACCCACATTATTGTGAATTTCTGAGTGGACAGCAGGCACCCTGTGCTGTTTGTGCTGCCCCCATTGAGGCATCTTTATTTAACTCTCCACATGTGAGCGCCTCACACGTGAGGGGGAGTGTTAGCTTGATATACATAGTTGGGTCCCTATTTAACAGCTTAAGCTATTAGATGAGTTGGTAACTTAACATGATGTATACCAAAAATGCAAAGTCAACTAGTATACAATAAGAAGGATAACTATATCCCTCTCCAGCCAGTGGAAGTGAAATTAGTTAACAACCACCACCTCTCCAGCCATTGGAAGTGAAGGTCAACTCACTTGCAATACAGTCGGGACCATGACAGAAACAAAACTAAGACTTATCCATCTACATGTCTCTGCTTTATATGCTGTTGCTATCACCAAGCAAATTACTCCTTCCATCCAGAAGTATATGTGGATAATATACCGCATGCACAAAAGGAGAGGCATGCGCATGTAAGTAAAGTTTTTTAATGGAAAAGTGGCAGGTACATCCCTGAAGTTTGCATCAGTTCCCATTTACCTCTTCGCTTGCATGGGAAATTACACTTTCCTACTTACAGCTAAAACGCAGGAAAAATGTGCCATTAGCCCCCAACCCAATAGCTTAACTGATGCCCCAAAGAGAAATTACAAAATATTAGGGCCCACATTGAGAAACAAAAATGATATAAAACAGAGATTTCTTTCATGTTCTAACAGTTCATGTAATCTGCTACTGAACTGATTCACAAGATCATGATCTAACTCTGCGTCTTCAAATTACGTATTATAAATCAAAACTGTTGTCACGGCAAGTTTAGTTATGGTGCATGATTAGATGATCAGAATGGGAGGAGATAGAAGATACATGAATGCAAAAAGATAACCATTTGGCTCAACCTGTGTCCAGAACTATGAGTTGTTTGGACACCATTTCAGATGGAGGATCAATGGTTCAAGTCTGGATCCAACATATAAATATCATAGTCAAGTTCTCCGTACATAGAAAAGTTGCTTTCTAAGATCATGCGATATTAATACAGTTGTAATCACTGCCGAGAGAAGAAACTATTAACTTACAGTTGCACCTTCATATGTTCCTTGTTCGGATCCTGCCTGTTTGACGTTGGGGATAACAAGATTCTTCTGTTTCGCCTTCCTTAACAGTTGCGAAAGTACCTGAAGACATGAATAAATGATGAACTTCGAGACATGATACTTGGTCACAAGCATGGAAACCCAAGAATATGAGAAAGTAAACCTTAATGCTCTGCCCTCTAGAAAGGAGAAATGATATAGGGACACCTGTGACTCGAGCCATCTCCACGTAATTGTAAATGTACATCAGCTTGTCTAACAGCCGCTGTGGGAGATAAGCATCCTGCAAAACAAGTTTTTATTTGTTTTCCAGTTACTGAAAGGAGTAGAAATGTCTTGGCAATTGCAAGGTTATTCTCTCCGGCAGATCAAGTCAGTGAATGCATCCATGGGATATAATATGAACATGCAATGCGAAAAGCAGGTCTTCTTTAGTAATATGCAGGATATTAGAGTAAGAATGTTGCATTTACCTTCAGACAGTATACAGCCAGCCTCCTCCTAGTCTCTGAATTACCATTCTGAAGGTCAGATATAATTGAATGATGGACATCCTCTTTCTGTAAAATGACAATGTCAGTCACAACTGTCTATATAAGATTGAAGGCTCTAACAGAAAAAAGAGGAAGACATAGGCAATTAAAGATGAACAAGAAAAAGCATGAACATTCAACAAGTTCTTGTTCTCCCATCTTTTTAAGAATATATTAGCATTAAGATGACAAGTTCATAAGTTCCATTGACAGGGCTTAGGTTAATGAATGACATTCTCATACATAAAGTATATATATATATATATATATATTTTTTAATGGCCTTTAACGCTCTGCTCGCCTGCTAATAACATTCATTATGGAGTATATTCCATCACCCTCTCTGCTCTCTGTTTTCCGTCCCAAAATCCTATCTTGGTGTGAGCTCCATTCCCATATCAGAATATACCGAGAAAGAACTTCATCGTGAGAACGATCATGCAGAAAATCAATACACCTCACCCCTAATCTCAATATAGTGTGAAATAGAGAACCCTCCAGTAGCACGAGTTGAGAAATATATATATATATATATATATCTGGGACCTCAAATCATAATGATTTGGTGGGTTATCTCAAGAGTTTGTCACTTTAATCCTCATATACGACATACACAGCTGCATGGGATTACTAATTTAATATGGGTTCACAGATATTCGGTCTGGAAGACATCATTCTGTAAACTATGGCAATATCCCGGAATAAAAATAGCTCTAAAGCCATGAAATAAGAAACATCTTACTGAACCCACGAGCATTCTCATATACCCAACACCCTAAATACTTCTTCTTTCCGTGGTTGTTGGCCACATCAAGTACGCTAGCTGTTTATGAGGGTAGGAAATTACGTACTTATTTTGTTTCCCATCCCTCTCCCTCCCTCTATGTGGTAGAGTTCCTTTATGTGTTGATCCTTTTTAGAAATCAACCGGTAAAACATTGGCAGTATGTCTGAGCGTGTTAGTAATCAGATTTATGACATATAAGCAACCTATATTTTAAATTCACTAGTTTCAATCCATATCTTGAACCCATGACCCATCGGCAGCTGCCACCTTAATCCATAGTTTATTCATACGTTTATGGCAACCACTTATTGGCTCCAGATTTGCACATGCAGGCTTCAAACTGAAGTCTACTACTTGAACAACGGGGAGAAAGAAAGGCACATAGTAAGCAATTGATCACTCCCAGCAACATTGACTAATATGGACCGGGCAAGATAATGCTTTCATTTTATGCATACTTCCAAAATAGGCGATTGTAGTTGCCAGCCAGCAGAGAAAAGAAAAGGTCCAATTTATTCAAATAAAAGCCAGAAGCCGTACCTGCTCATTAAGAAAATGAGCTGAAACAGAATTCAATGAGTACGAGCTTAATTTATAATCCCTCTGCATTGCCTGTATATTTAAATGATAACAAGATTGCTTAATGGTTAGTAAAATCTGTTGGTAGATGAAATCAGAAAATTGAAGTAAAAGAGCAACAAAAAAAAAACACCTGAAACAAATCAAACTGAACCCTCCCTTCCACTGCGACTTCTTTACTTTCCCTAGTCCCATATTGCCTGTAACCGAAACCATTTATCAGTAAAAGACTCCAAAAACTGCATGCATGTATAAGAAACTCTAACTAAACTACACAATATCCAGAAATATTAGCATACTTATATAACTTACATGAGGCATCACAAATTTATATACTTGAAATTCACAAAAGAATGATAAGTGTAGCTATTAGAGGCATTCACAACTTAAAATACTCTAAAAGCACAGAGCATATGAATGATTCATACTATTGGCATCCACATCAAATATACAAATATAATGGGAGTGTTCGCTTGGTGTGGTTTTGAGTTTGAGTATTCTAATGATTGAAGTAAGAGAGCGATAGAGAGTTTGTGGGGCAAGAGAAATATGTCAATACCTGAAAAGAGAGCTTCAAAACCTTGATGGCAAACACACACATAGGGTCATGCTAACAAGAAGCTATGGACACTAGTAATTAATCAAAGAATAGCGAGTGGTCGCATGGAAAATCCACATCATATCATTGAAAAGGCGTACTCAACATGTAGCAAGCTAACACTCCCCTTTACGTGTTGCCATCCCACGTGGAGAAATAAACAAATATGCCTCACCGGGCGTATCAAAAACCAAAGCATACCCAGCATGTGCACACATGATAATGGAGGTAACAATTGGAAGGGGGATAGCTTAAAACCATGACTTTGCCAAGTCAATGTGTAATACCATGTTAAGTTACCAATTCCTAAGAGGTTAGAGAGTGGACCAGAGAAATTAATCTCTAAGCAATTTCGGTAGCACACATGTACGTAAATACCTTTACGTCCACATTAAGCATGTCAAGAGCACAATGAGATGGTGGTTGGCAAAGGTAAAAGTAGGTAACTTCATCATAAAAGGGACTCATTTGGGGGGGGGGGGGGGTTAAGAAGAATTGAAGGGACAAGAGTACTATATTAGTACATCTAGGAGTTCCAAATTTAAAAAATACAGCTTAAATCAATGTCATCACACATAACCTGGAGGAAAAAGTTGTGTCTTTGACACGAACTCTGCTATTCCTAATGCGCCCCAATATTGGAAATTCTGATATTCCCAATGCCTCTGCTCTCTGTAAACCCCCCCAAAAAAAAGAACTTGTTAAAACTCTCAAGGTACTTAACTTTATATAAGCAGGTTGTGGAGTTAATCTTGTACTAGAAAAAAAGCGTCAATTAGATATGAAAATGAAAAGTAGATCATATATATTTATAAGGGCATCTTTGAGGGATGAATCACCAACCTGAATGAGATATGGCAAGTCAAACTTGCAGATATTATAACCAATAATGACATCAGGATCCACTTCCCGGATAAAATCCTGTAAAGGAATTGAAAAGAGAGGCTAATATAAATTCAACTCAACTAGTCAGAGATCTATCCAACTATGTCGTCTTCGGTGAAAAGATTCCCCATTTCACCATTGTGCTGAATCTAGTCGGTGTGCGTGTGTGCATTTCTAACACAAGAGGGGGGGGGGGATTTTCTTATTGTGGATTTGAATGCATGACCAAAGGAAAAATGGAGGGAACTGTTTCTGGTGAGCTAGGAAGCAATCTCCTTATTTGGGTCGAAACTATATATCCTCATATTCATAGGTTTAGGCCTCGTATCAGTACTTTTCAGTGGGTGTATTCTGGGAAAAGGGTCAATTTCCACATTTTTCTGCTCTTCCAAATACAGCGACAGCCTTATAATATTAACCAGTGAACGAGGCAATCTGTATCAATTTCTTTTTGTCATAACTGTTTTCTATAATTATTCTTGTATGTGAAATCAAAGCTACGGCGTGTTTAATTTTTTATAATTGTGTTGTATCTCGTAGCAAATCCCCTTCCGGCAAGAGCATCCAAGTTTACTTGTTATTAGAAATATGGATCTTTGCACCAGTATAAAGGAAAGAAACGAGGACATAAAACTATAGAAGTCCATAGTTCACAAATAAATGTGAAGCATGATATGTCGTGTCCTATTCCTCTAGCTGACGTGATATTTGTCTCTGTTAATCAATGGAATTATCAACCAAAAAGATGAATGCCAAATACACTACCCTCCAAGCTAGCAGGACTTCTCTTTCTGTGTCAAACGACATCACATCCACACCAACTATTGGAGAGCATGACTTGAGGGTCATGACGTTTTGGACAAATGGTTGTGCCTCTCCCTGCAATGTAACGAGATTGGCAACCTAGAAATAAAGAAAGAAAATATTAAGCCAATAAAAAAAATTCGGCACTTTAAAAAAGGGGTCAACCCGAATAAGAAATCACCCACAATCATTAAACCTGGATAACAGGATCATGTGTAGGCTCGGGGAAAAGGCCTTTACGACCAGCACATTCAATGTCAAAACTCAGTATGCGAAATGGAGCCATTTTTGAAAATTCTCCTTCAGGGACATGACTGATCAATTCAGAATAACTACAACTATCGTCAAGGAAGAGGATATGTTAATCGGAAGATCTTAAAGCATACATGACAATAGAACTCTTTGAAGTGGATATCTAAGAACATGGTACAGTAGAGCCTCAAAATAAAATATGTAATAAAGAATTAAGCACGAGGATACAGGCAATCAAATTCTAACTGAGAGTAGGACAGATTCTTCTTTGTCTTCTTGGATTTTCCAGCCGGAACTTCAATCCAGTTGCCACCAACAATGTTGCAATCAATCATGAAGCGAAGAGCAAAAAGTACATTACTCTCATATGTCATAAAGCTCTTCATACCGAGACCATCGATCTGTATGCCTTTGTCAAGAATACCTAGCGATTAAGAATAAACAAAAGATTGCATTAACAGATGATCTAACTGAGCACAATAAGGGCTGATGAATCAAAACATCTGCATATAAAGTACTCCCTCCGTCCCAAAATGAGCGTCAAGTTTTATTGTTGAAAAGTCAACATAAATTTATCAATTTTACAAAATATCTATCATGTTTTAGTTTCAAATATTTTAGTCATTGTAAGAATAACAGTAATTTATCAAGAATATTTTTTATTTGATCATTACATGTAACTTATTTATAAATACTTGGTCAATAGTTAATCACATTGACCAAATGAGTCAAAATTTTACGCTAATTTTGGGACAAAGGGAATACCAGAGAAGCATGTTCACCATTTTATGCATGTTTATCCTATTATCTAGATGTATAAGAAGATATAGCAATGTTAGTAGGTTTAAGGCTACCCTCCAAGCTGTGAATCTCATGCACGAGCATGTAAAGATATTGATCAAACGAAAAGCTCCAAACTCACAAATATAAATGCAACTTATGGAATTTGGAGACCAGAAAAGCTTACCACGGCAACTAGAAACCATTGTTGGCAATGCCACGAAAATTTTCAGAAAAGGATGAGAACTCTGCTGTTGATAGTACATAATGCTTCTTTTCTGCACTATTTCGATACGACGAACATACTTAGGAACCTTATTATTCCTGTTTGCTTCCTTCATCCTCCCCTATAGTGCCACCAAAGCAACAATCAAATTATGATGCAATTAAATGACATGTGTCTCTTCTTACACGTTCATGTAATGAGATGAATAAATACTTATTAGAACGTATCTTGGTCAGTTTTACGCTAGTACCTCAAGAATTTGTTGAAAATGGGAGACATCATCAGGTCCCATTCCCGGAGGACAGCTGATATAGAAATATGGTTCAAATCCATGAACATGACAGCAAACACTATGTCCTGATCAGAGCTCAAGAACCAATTAGAATCATGTCCTAAATTATTTCTTAACAAGAAAAAGAAACACAATATCAAAATACCCCACATACGAAGAAAGTAAGCAGCTTTCCGCTCAGAAATGAGGTATATCTAAGTAAGAACCTTGCTACTTAACTCTATGTCCAACTGCTCGACACCATAAGCGCTGGTACATACAACAATTAAAATTCCACACTGCAATTTTAGTTTTCCATTCAAATATTTTATCACCGGCATTTAAATAAGAATAGCAACAACAATCCAAAACGGACTTCGTTTTCGTGCAACCCTTTCATCCTTTAGTTGTTTAAACTTCCAGCTTTATGAACATACAAGTAACACGTAGATATTGTCAAAAAACAGATAAGTAATGAAACATCTAACATTATCCACATACCCAAGCTAGCTTTCAGGTGCTGAATGAAAAGGCTAGAGAGAGCAAAAACCATCTGCGCAATAATAATATTTTCCCATTCTAACGCTCAAACGCTCCTTTCTATTTTTGGGTGTTCCACTCACATGGTCTTGCTTCAAAATTTAAGTTTACAGATATTTTTTTGAGATTCCAAATTTAGGCTTAGTACAAAGGACGAATGTGAGAAAAATTTTCTTTAATCCTACAAAAGTATATTGATGAGGATGATAAGGATTCCAAGATTTTAGCCTAATGTACCATCCGAGTCAATGCGGCAAAGGGTTTAATTGGGTAGGCTGTTGTCCAGGGTTATGTAATGTGATGGCTAACACATTTGCCACCTAGATAGGGATATAAAATTGGGCTAAGGCATAGGGATCACTGTCACTACTCTTGTTTTATTCTTATAATGCTACCTATCAAATGTAGCACTTTAGGCACATCAAGGGAGCACATAACATGCTTGAAATTTGGTATTTTGAGCTATAAAAAAAGCATAATACAAAGATTACCCCAACCCCACACCCCCTCCCCAAAAAAAAAAAAAAAAAATTTCATTTGACAATCACTTCAATGTAAGGGATATAGAGAAAGAAATGTACCTTCGCTAGTGACTCCGAAAATTCTAATGATAGCAGCAGGACCGGACGAATTAGGCATCAACTCTTTATGACTTTCTCCAATCACATAATCAATCTCCAATTGCTGGAAAACTGAACGTATGCAAATTTCCGTCAAAACATTACTTCATTCACAACAAATTGGAAGCCATACAAATAGCGGAGTAACATGACTATATAACAATTAGGAGAAGTGGATGGCAGTATAAGTAAATTACTGAAAATATGTGTGTGCGCGTGTGTGTGCATGTGAAAGTGAGTGAAAATTGTGTGTGGGTGTGAGTCTGAAAATATGAATGCATTGTGCATGCGATAATGTGTGTGAAAGCGGGTGAAAATCGAATAATGCACCTTGCAAGTTTCAGTCTGCAAATTACCTCATTTACAACACATAGGAAGCCCTAGAAACAAAACAGTAACAAAAGTTCACAACAAGTAGGATAGTAGTAAATTACTGATGTTTTCTGTCTGATTCTGGTAGGAAGGAGAGAGTGCGGGGCGTTTCCACTTCTCCAAGCGGTTTGCAAGGGCTTCGCGCTCCTCCATGTCGCGGAGGAGGAGGCTTTCTTCGTCGTAGAGGGTTTCGTCCATGAAGACGTCTTCGTCCATGTCTTCTTCTTCCATGGCTGCGTGGTGCTTTGGGGGTTGCGCCGGCAGCGGTTGCTGCGGTGGCCGCTTCCTGCCGTTGCCGTTGTTCATGCTGGTAGTGATGGCTGGCTCTGAGTGGGGTGAGTGGGACGGCGAGGGAAAGGGGCAAATGGATTTCCCGCCAGTTTTTAGGGGTTTTTATAGGGGAGTGAAGTTATGTCACACGCACGAGCGGAAGTTATTAATTTTTTAAAGGGTCAAGTAGAAAACCACATGTACAATTCGCATTTTTTTGAAGACCCCATTGGTATTTTTCCTGTTCGAATCACCAAACTATGGTAGTGATGAGGGTCATATGTAATATTTAGGACTAAACCGAAAGAAAGTAAAATATGTGATGTGTATAATAACCAAATTACCCTTATAAATTTGATAAATAATCATAACTTGATTTAAAAAGGTAGAAACCAATTAATTCAAATTTAATAGGAAATACTCTTTTGAATTAAAACTGAAAATTATATCGAGCGCCTAAGCACTCGGTGCTAAGAGTGCCCAATTTTTCTTCAAATATACATAAAGATTATAAATAATGTATATAATATAAATATGAAATGCACATGATAGTTATGAAGATAATAATAATATAACTTATGTGCATTTTATATCTATGTTATGTACATAATTTTTTAACTTTATGTACATTTATAAAAAAATGGACGCTCCTAACATCGAGCGTATAGACGCTCGGTATACCAACTGCATTAAAACAGCAAATTAAAGAAATAAGTTTTCGGTTAAAATCTTTAATTATCTTACTTCACATACAATTAATAATAATTAGTTGTAAAAAGTTGTTCTAAATTTTCGGTTAAAATATTTAATTATCTTACTTCGCATACAAATAATAAAAATTAATTGATATAATATTTCAGTAATTATAGTACAAGTAGCACTCATACACACTACAACTCCATTTATAGTAAGTAATTAGTGGAAAAAGAGAGAGAGAGAATGGATATCAAGAATAAACAAAGTAGTGATACTTTCATTTCTCAAATCCAGGTGAACAAACCCATTCGACGGCCAACAACTTATGTTCACTTTTTTCTTTATCGCCACCATCTCTAACTTCTCCATCCCTGATCACTTCATCTGTCCTCACTCATCGACCACCCTCTCTCTTCTCCATCATTTTTCCTGTCATCCTGCCACCTCCATCACAACTACTACTCATTCATCGAAAGCTACGAAGCTCTCCTCGCCGCCCCCGGATCCATATCTAAATTTGGTAATCATCTTTCCTCTATTCTCTATCGTTTTGAATATTGAGAATAGTTGGGTCTGAATTGGGTCCGAAAATTGGTGGATGCAGCCGCCGATATGGATAGAGGAGACATTTGTGCCGATCGATCCTGTGGGGTTTGTGCTGACCAGATCTGGAGATTCAAAGCCGTCGATTCATGGATCGAAAATTGAAAATTGGCTAGGTAAATGCTTTTCCATGAAAGACTTAGGAGATGCAACCTATATCTTGGGTCTAAAGATCTATAGAGATAGATTTAGAAGGTTGCTTGGCCTAAGCCAAAGTACATACATAGATAAAGTACTGAATTGGTTCAGTATGAAGGATTCCAAGAAGGGATTCTTGCCTATGAGTCATGGCATAAGGCTTTCGAATGCTCAATGCCTATGAGTCATGGCATAAGGCTTTCGAATGCTCAATGTCCTTCCAGTCAGACTAAGAGGGAGCGCATGAGCAAGATACCATATACTTCTGCAATTGGATCTATCATGTATGTTATGCTATGTACCAGACCAGATGTCTCGTATGCTTTAAGCCTTAAGAGTAGGTACTAATCTGATCCAGGAGAAAATCACTGAATAGCTGTCAAGACAATCCTTAAGTATCTGAGGAGAACTAAGGATGTGTTCTTGATATATGGAGGTGAGGAGGAGCTCATTGTAAAGGGTTACACTGATGCTAGTTTCCAAACCGATAAAGATGATTTTCGCTCGCAGTCTGGGTTTGTGTTTTGCCTAAATGGAGGAGCTGTTAGCTGGAAGAGTTTCAAGCATGAGACAGTTGTCGATTCTACCACAGAAGCTGAGTCTGTTGCTGCTTCGAGTGCTGCTAAAGAAGCCGTATGGATCAGAAAGTTCATCACTAAACTTGGCGTTGTTCCTAGCATTTCAGACCCTGTGGCACTATATTGTGACAACAATGGTGCCATAGCGCAGGCTAAGGAACCTAGATCTCATCAGCGATCCAAACACATACTCAGGAGATTCCATCTTATTCGAGAGATCATTGATCAAGGAGATGTGAAGATATGCAGAGTTGACACCGACGACAACATTGCAGATCCGCTGCCGAAGCCCTTGAGGCAACCTAAACATGACGGACATACAAGATGCATGGGCATACGTGATGTACCTGATTGGCTCTAATGCGAGTGGGAGTCTGTTAGAGTTATGCCCTAGAGGCAATCATTATTTAGTATCATGACATTATTTATATTATTTATTTATATATTTGGCATATCTTTATTATGACAAATAATGGATGACTATTCAATAATAAAGTCCTTTGATTAAATTGTTACTCATAAATTACCCTAATCAAGTATTATCACCAATAAGGGCAGTGATAATGCAATTAAGATTAGCATTTAGATGAATTGATAAGTTGATATCTATATCTAGATATAGGTACAATATTAAGGGTAATGGTGTACTGGTTGACCCGTCATGAGAATGCTACGTGGATCGTTACGTGAGTGTCATAAGCGATTC
>JAOTQG010133539.1:0-16959 GCA_025631175.1 Iris virginica
ATCTCTCTCTTCCCAACACACACTCCCCAACACATAAACACTAATCCCAACTCCTCCCTCAAAATTTGTGCATGAATTACTATTCATTTGGCCTGAGTCCCACGCCTTAACTTATAGTATAGATTGTGAAGAGCACCAAAATAAAAAAGGATTTGTAGCCTAAACTTCATAACTTAACAAGATGATTTCTTAGGACCAGGTAAATAATACTCTCTTCATTCCCAAACGAGTATCTTATTGAATTTTTAAAAAAAATTAATGAATATGTTATTAAGATAATTATTTAATATAGACTAACCAAATTTTAAATTCTAAATCTTTCATTCTTCTTAAAAATATTAAGCAAATTATTAATAATATCTTTTATAATTTCGTAAAAATAAGTTAATTCTCACAAAACGTTGTTCAATATTTAGTAAAGTTAAAAAAAAATTAAAATATCGAAACAGAACACTCCATGAAAATAATAGAAATTAAAAGACTTTTATTACTAATATATAGATGTGGTCAAGGTCATCAATCCACAAATTTTAGCACACTCATAAGCACACCTTTTTTGATGCACTTTCTTTGAGATTTAGAATAATGTATGATTGAACATTGGGGCTAATTTATACTAAATTTTTATGAATGCTTTACTTAAAAAATTGAATAATCTCAATAATCAAAAATTGAATAATTTATACTAAAATTTTATGTTTGTATAAGAACATTGGGGCTAATTTATGATTAGATTTTTATTTATTCATATTTAATAAGGTAGATGTGGAGAAAAATATTAATTCATACACTTATGTACCATTAATATATATTTCTTCCGTTTTAATTTATTTTTTAAAAATAATTAAAATGAGACGGAGAAAAAGAAAAAAAAAAAAAAAGAGAGAACAAAATGATAAATTATAAAGTAAAAAAGTAAACGAGGGGGTAGTGTACCAATTTACCAACACGGGGCTCAGCTCAGACCGCCTTCCAACGGCTCTTACAATCGATTAGGATTTAGGGACTCCAACTAGTCAAATTCGTTGCTCAGCGATAAACCCTAAGCAAGCCTTCACGTTAATCCGTGAAATTCATCTTGCTCGCAGAATTGATTGAGTAGAAATTAAATTCGCCGTAGATGGAATCGTCGTCGGTGATAACGCCGGAAGATGTATTGGAGTCTTTAATGAACGACGGCACCATTGACGCCATGAGATTGAAAATCATTAATCAGCTCAAAGCCAACGTAATAATAATCTCTCTGCTCCTGTGTGTGTGTGTGTGTGTCCTCTTGTAGCTGAGTCAATCTTTGACTTTTTCTGTTCACTTATTACTAAACTTTGACTAAATACTTGCATATATTTACTTGTTAGTGTCTAAATAATTTGCAGTTCATGCCGGTAGTTTGCCTGAAGTAATTATTACTCCCTCCTTTCCGACAAGGAGTCCCCGTTTAAGTGTCAATTAATTTGTACTTCCACTCCTTTAGTCTGGAGTGTACTCGACTGTTGAGAACTATTTCTTTGTACACTTGAAGTGTGTGTGAGTTAAATGTAAACTGGCTTACTGGTAATTCTTGTTTCCTCCTCTAGTAGTGTATGTCTGGTATAGTGCAATAATTATTGTTTCCTCCTCTAGTGGTGTATGTCTACTATAGTGCAATATACTACTTACAAACCACTCTTTGTCTATGCGGTTGCAAAATATCGACTTAATATCTATGTTGTCCACTAATTATTCACGATTTCACAATCTGATTAGTAAATGAGGATTATTGACTTATTGAATTATTCTCCCTACTTATTGCAAGTGCTTGGTTTGTCCATATAACCATGGCATATACCCCCCTGATGGTTACAACTGTATTGACTTTATTTGCAATATCAAATTTTCTTGCTTTGTTCAATTTCTTTAGGTTATTGTGGCTCTTGCTTCCGGTTTTGAAGTAGTTTAGTCTACTATTATAGATGATGGTTAGTGGGTTTGGACAGTGATACATAAATCTAACTCTTTCTGTGTCTTTATTTAAGTTACTAACAGCATTGATGTTTCAGTCTAACCATGTCTCGTTTAACTAAGCATAGTGATCAAATAATGAAGGTTTTTGGCTTTTTTGTTACTGGATCGGTCATGATGTTTTCCTGGACTATTGCTGATATAATATTTTGGCCTCAAGATCTCAATTTCAGAATTTTACCATTTTTGGCCGCTATGAGTGCAAGTCTTCTCATTTTATGTTCCATTCTATTCATTTTGTTTACTTCCTTGATCATGTGATCAGCCTGCCTAAGAAAGAGAAAACAGTAGCACAATTACTTTGTTTATCTTTAGTATAAAGAGAGCAGTCAATTGCTCTATTTTACACCTTCCCCCTTCAATTTTTTAATTTTTTGAATTCTTTCCATATTTTTCTATTTTTAAAATTATACATTAATTAAAATAATGTCCCCACATGCCTGTGGGCATGGGTATACCTAGAATCTATACATGTTAGGATTTTTTAAAAAATTGTTTTCAGTCTCTGACATTTATTGATTTATTTGGTATAGGAAGAACTAAAGAGTACAACCATAAAGATGGTGGAGCAGAGTAAGGTTCTTAACACGCCTGGTGCAGAGAAACAGACTAAAAGAGAGCTATTTGATGCACTTCGTCAAGAACTGGAGTAAGTGTTAGTGCAGCTCTCTTTTATATGCTGTAGATGCAATTTAGTGCATACAGGTGATTGACCTCATAGTATAAAAGCTGATTTTTGAAAATTTTGAGGTTTTGTTTCTTTAACTATAATCTTGGGTCCTACCTGGCTGTTAGAACATATAGTTTTCTGGTATTTCCGGCTCAAAACTGTTAAGGCATTGCACTGTACTGATTATAAAGAGATGTATCATTGTTCATACATGTGAGACTCTTGTGGATCAATGTCAACCAATCAATGGTGTATTTGCTTGGGAACTGAAGTGTTGGTGTTAGAACCAGTAAGGCATGGTCCGAAAGAGTTCTGTAGTACCCTTAGTGAAGTTGATGAAAAAGATGAGAGAGAAGTTGTGGAGCCCCATGCCTGGTGCTTTCTCTGTGGAAGGCTATTTATATGGTTGATAAGAAATAACAGTGTTCATATTTGGGCAAATTCAGAATTTAATATTTTTTTATTCTACTCTCTGAATTTAGCCATATGTAAAGTTCACTTACGTTTTTGTTCTCTTATCACAAGAGTGTTGTGTTTTCTCTTTTAGTGGAAGGGTTACTTTGCCAGTAATGAAGGCTTTTGGTATTGGCAAAGAGGCCAAGATTCTTTGGTGGTGTGGCTGTTTTCTGTTCTTTTCTGCGGTTGGATTGAGTGGGATTCTCGGTTATTCATAACGAAAACTTTACTATTTGGTTTATTGTGAGATTGCATGGTGTTCTTACCCGCCTCTCTATGGATCAAGGCTTATGGAATTTTTGGGGGGTTGCTTGTATCTTTGCCGGGACTGATTTGTTGTCAGATCTTGATTTTTTTCCTTTGAATTTTCTTTTTTGTTAGAGTTGTCATGGTTTCATATTCCATTTCCTTTGTAAGGAGGACTATTAGTCCACTATAGATAATTTTCGCTACTACTATTATCTTCTTCCTCTATGAAAGAAATATGAAAAAGGAATAAGAATTCGGGGTAATTTTAAAAGAATGGGATTTCCCCAAGGGTAGCTTCATAGCATTTGCCCTACTTTCTGCTTGCCACCATCATCCTGCAGCTGGACTTCCCTGTAATCCCCATCTTAAAGGCATCTACATTGGCCATGGGTTACTGGCCCTATGGTTAGTGTTAGAGTCCACTTTCAAATATCAAACTAACTTTTTTTCTGCAATATGCGACGGAAATATCATTTGTTGAGCGAAAAAGAAAAAATTGAGAAAATAAATGTTTAGAGTTTGATATTTGAAAGTGGACTTTTTCGGTGAAACATCCCGACGTAGAATAGTGCACTCTTTGCCCGGAACGGAGGGAGTATTGGCTAGTGAGGTAAGATGGCTGACTGAGTATGTCCCTCAAAATTGGAGGCATGCTACTGCTTTCTAAAACAAATGATAGCTAGTGCTGATAGTTTAGCTCATTCGAGACCAAAGAACAAGAAGATACAGATGCTTGGATTATTAATTTTGAGGTTCTGTGAGCCACAAGTTGGCAATGATGTCACTGTGACACATGGACAAATTAGAGGCTGGATCTGGTGCATCACCCCTTCGCTTCCTCCTGGACCCACTTGATATTTATCGTCATGTCATACTAATTGTCTTTTGTTTACCATTTAGCTTTTACGCCTTGTGCTTTAAAAGCTGAATTAATAAGAAAATTCCATGACGATTGTATGTTACAAATTACATTATCTTTACAAGCATCTTAAATTACATCATCTTTACAAGCTGAAAATCATTTTGTATAGCATTTTGCTGAAGATGCTTCACCATATATTAACTTTCTGAAGTTGTTAAATGTTTTGCAGAACTCCAGTGCTTGAGAAAGCCTCTAAATCAGTGTGGGAGTTGATTTTAGACAACAATGGGCTTGGGAAGGAAATAAGTGAAACTGTTGAAAAAGTATTCTGTCGGTTGACTGGTCGAGAACCTCCATTATTTCCTCAAAATCTTGAATCTCATGTAGACAAAGGAAAGGAGAAAGAGGGCGAAGAAGTCAAAGGAAAAGAGATGGAAAATGAAGAGGAGAATCAGGATTCTTCATCAAAGAAAAGAAAGTTGGATACTGTAAATACAGAAGACAGTGCAGATGAAGTTGTGAGTAGATCTAAGCATTAATCAAATAGTACAATTAAAAAGCCTCCGCCTATCATGATGAATTAACTACATTGCCAACTATATTACCTCGCTGATATAGTTTCGCCTTTGTAAGAAACTAGTTTCCTTTGCTTACGCATCAAATTACAGTAGCAATATATATTTTGAACTTTTTAATTTTTACTCTATTAACAGAAGTGACCTTGTTTCATATGTTTTTAGCATAATTTGTTCATGACCTTGTTGTATGCACTTGACTAGTTTGACCTGATTTGCATTATTGGATGCTAAGCGACTTGTACTACTGAGAAATCAATTCTAAGTTTGTTCTTTTTCTTTTTCCGTTGAATCTTATGTAGCTTTTACAAATTAAAGGGTATGTATGGATGCAATAGAATCTTCCATTTTACCAAATCCTCTCTGCCTCTATAGTGCTATGAGTGCTGCATCTAGTAATAAGTTTCCGTGGAAGGGGCCATTGAAATCAATGGCCCCCAACAGAAGTGACCTTGTTTCATATGTTTTTAGCATGATTTGTTCTTGACCTTGTTGTATGCACTTGACTAGTTTGACCTGATTTGCATTATTGGATGCTAAGCGACTTGTACTACTGAGAAATCAATTCTAAGTTTGTTCTTTTTCTTTTTCCGTTGAATCTTATGTAGCTTTTACAAATTAAAGGGTATGTATGGATGCAATAGAATCTTCCATTTTACCAAATCCTCTCTGCCTCTATAGTGCTATGAGTGCTGAATCTAGTAATAAGTTTCCGTGGAAGGGGGCGTTGAAATCAATGGCCCCCATTAAAGTTTTTTTTTTTTTTTTGAAATAATCTGAGGAAAAGAGGACAGATCATTATTGATCGATGTTGTATGTGTAAGAAGGATGAAGAAACAGTAAACCATTTGCTCCTGCATTGTATTAAGCCAGGGAGTAATGGGGTACCCTTTTTGCGATACTTGGGATAAACTTGGCCATGCCGAAGACTGTTTCAGATTTACTCCTTGCATGGGAATGGGAAGGTGTTCGTGTCACTAAGCTTGGTAAGAAGAGATGGCTAGCAGCTCCTCTTAGTCTCGCATGGAGTATTGGATGTGGAGAGAAACAGGAGAAATTTTGACGGAGTGGAGATACCAATTCATTGCTTAAAAGGCTCAATGTTGAACTTGCTCTAATTTCGGTTGAGAGAGTCGTTACCCAAGTCTGGATAGCTTGTTGATATTCTTGGAGGGGAACATAGAGTAGTTTTTGGTTGGTTCCCTGTTCGTATATGGTAGTGTGTACATTTCGAGCTTGTTTGACAAGCATTCCCATCTATTACTTGTCACTTTTTGAGGATTCCGGTGAGTGTGGCTAATCGTTTGGAAAGCATTATTCGTAACTTCTTATGGAAAGGGGCGGCAGAGCGGAAGATGGATCATTTGTTTTCTCGGGCCGTTGTTTGTAAACCGATAGAGGAAGAAGGGGGTTTGGCGCTAGGTAATCTAATTAATAGGAATGTCTCCTTGGTGGGTAAGTGGCTTTGGCATTTACCCCATGAACCGCATTCTATTTGGCATGAAGTGGTTAAGAGCAAGTTTGGTTTGGATCCGAATGGATGGGATACTCTAATAGGTCGGGCAGTTTCTCATAAAAGTCGTCGGACATTTATTCATCAGTGTTACTCTCGCTTTCTTCCTTTTCACTCGTTTTCGAGTTGGTGATGGATCTCGTATTCGTTTTTGGAAGGATACTTGGGTGGATCGGGTTCCTTTGTGTGTTGCCTTTCCTCGACTGTTTCAGATTTCATTGCTTCATCATTTCTTCCTTCTACATGAGGAGCGATCCTCCTTCGTGAAATTTCCATTTCTTTCGAAATCTAGGGAAACCGATGAAGTTCTTGAGATGATTACTTTGTTGTCTCACACACATTTGACTGCTAGATTATAGGGCTTGGACCTTGGAGGGGTCTGGGTCCTTTCAGGATGTATCAAAATGGAAGTTCTTACGAGCTCCAAGAAGGAAGTAAATATATTTTCCACAATAAACATGCTTTTAAAGGTAGAAACTATTTGGAACTACAGAGCTTAGGAGTGGCAACAATGTGCTGTAGGATTATACAACCGTAAATTTCAAATTTTAAAGAAAGAGCTCAAAATTCGTAGATTAATAGTAAGTAATGTCTCCCCAAGGGTAGTAAATTATTCGTACAAGTGTCGGATTTGGGATACCCTGTTTAAAAACAAGTGGTTGATTGGTCTATTCAGGGTTGGGCTTGGTTACCAAGAGAAGCTGGCAACTGGAAAGACAACACAGGGGTTTAGTTGGTGAATCCAGGCATGGGAGTGGATAACAGTGGTTGTCTTCTGCTAATAGTAAGAGAGATGAAGGGATCGAGCAAATCTTTAGGTTCATTTCTGCACTTAATTATATGGGAAACTGAGACCTACATGGATAGGTGGGGTTTGTCAGGTTTCTAGTTTTGATACGAGGATACTGAGTAGTGATGTTATGTGTCTTGGGTGCTTTAGAAAGTGGCGCTTTTGCAAGTCCTGGGGAGTTCATTTCGTCATTTGAAGCATTGAGGACTTTGATGTCACATGGGATATACTAGTGGCTAGAAAATTGGTGTTATTCGTGGATTTTCTGTGTGTGTGTCCTTATAGATATTAGAGCCGAGAGTGCTGTGTTACTGCGGTTTATGGTCCGACTCAAGCGTTCTTTTGCGATGATCGACTTGGTAATTTACTTTCTGCTTTTTCAATCCATTGGTTTATATGTGGTGATTTTAATATCTTTAGATGGTCAATCTGAAAAGTTTAGAGAGTCTGAAGTTAGTTCGAGTATGAATAGTGTTTATTGTTTTATTCCTGGGTGTAAGTTGAAGGATCTTGATTTGTCTAATAGCCAATTTGCATGGCCTCTGTCACGGAACCTCAGGTTCTTAACATTAATCTCAAAGGCTGGGATCTGATTATCTCAAATGTTGGAAACCGGATGTTTTCTGGAAATCCCATAATAACATTATGTCTTGGTGAGATTTACGAGATTGATATTCAGAAGAGGTTGAAAGCTTCTCGGAGGAGCCAATTTACAAAAGAGAGCCTCCTTTAGAAATGCATTAGAGAGTGAATGGGGCTGGATTTCCCTTTCGCCAGATTGGGCCGCCGCCTTAGGTTCTTATGATAATCTCAGATGTTGGAATCTGGATGTTTTCTGGAAGTTCCATAATAACAACAAGTCTTGGTCAGATTTCTGGATTGATGGATTGGAAGAGGTCGACAGCTTCCTAGAGGAGCTGATTGTTAAAAGAGACTGAATGGGTGTTGGATTTTCCTTTTCACTCTGTTGGCATGCCTTTGGGAGGTAATCCGAAGCCAGTCTCCTTCTAGAACCTGTTACTGATAGCCGATAGGATTACTAGAATGCTGGATGGTTAGCAAAGGGCTTTATTTTCTATGGGTTAAGACAGTTCCTTTAGTCATGTTTATTGATTATCTATACTAATATTTTTTTAAATTCAGTTTCAACTTTGCAGTTAAAGTGGTCTCTACCTTGGAGAACTTGCTGATAGATTTCTAAGAAGGGAGGTCGATAATATAGATAGCTTGGTTAGATAGGAACCTGCGTAAGCCAGTGGATTTGAGGTTTGGGGGGGGGGGGGAGTGTCATGATCTTGTGCATCATATGATCAAGAGCAAGTTTGGGCCCCGTGAGAATCTACATGTTGCAAGGCATTATGGCTACAACTTGCATGCAAGTCCTAGCCTAGGAAATTCATCTCCCAGTTAGCTAATCTTTCTTATCTCATGTTTTGTATAGAGTTGGTTATGTCAGTGCATTCACTTGCTTACGTTTTAGGATGACCCTTGCTTCCAAATTTCCTCATTCTTTTTGACTATTTTTGTTCTTCACTTTTTTTTGATAAGATTTTTGTTCTTCACTTAATCCAACAGTGTTGATCTTTCTTGGGTTCCCATTTCTCTAGTAGTCCTAATGAGATTGAAGTTAATGGACCCCTAGGGCTTATCTGTCTTTTAGGGAATGTATTTTGTGTTATTATTGCCAACAGATGCATGTGGATTTTCAATCTTTTTGGTCTTTATAGTAGTCGGTGTCTTGTTTTTTGTCTTGCTAAAACATTCATGTGGAGCGTCTGTTCTAGCTTGGAGCTTATGTTTGTCCCTGATTCATGGTAAGCACAGTATTAATATGGATGCAGGGAAATGAGAAGTTTAATGACACTGAGTCCAAACACATGCTTATTTGCATGCAAGATAGTTGGGCACATAGGCACCTCTTTCTTCATTTATCACACCTCTATGTGGGGCAGTTTGTTTGTAGCTCAATGTTAGTCATGAGTTAGCCTGCATTTTGTGAAGGGCTCTCTGGATGAGAATGGAAGGCCTTTCTAAAAGGAAAGATGGGGAGAATGCCATTGAATTGTGGCTTTGTTCATTATCCACTAGTGTGTCTTGATTGAAAGATTTGATCTAGTGTGTCTTGATTGAAAGTTTTGATGAAAGAAGCCAACCTTTAACCTGCTATGGGAGCGCGCCATCTCTTTGTACCCTCTGTGGACCAAGGCCTTTTGGTATGCTTACAAGTTTCAAGTTTCTCATTGACTGATCTCACTAGTGACTGGCAGTTTGTTTACGAGTTGTTGGTCTTAGATCTTATTTCCCTTTTTTGTCTTGTTTTTCTCCTTTACCTTTTCTTTTCTTTCTTTTTTTGCCACTTGTCTTTAATCCTTTGTTACTGGACTCTGCTAGGGGGTGTATCTGGAGATGGATTCAAAAGCTTTTCCCTATATGTAGTGTGAAACTGTCACACCCATACCCATACCCACACTCACACCCACACCCACACCCATGTTGTGTGACGTCGACATGTAAAATTAGGTAAAATTAAAAAATGAATACTTCAGGTTATATAGCTGATAGCTATAATGATGAATATCTTAACCACATTCTTATATTCTTACTTGTAATGCAATCATCTTAATATTTCTATCTAAAAAACATAAAGGAGAAAGAAATTCAGGTAAAAGTTTGCGAGATTAGTTTCCCGTTTTTGAATTAAGTAAGCGAGAAAAGATTTCCCATCTCCGGTCGAATCAGTATCTATAATGGTGAGAGTTTGACAGAAATCACGAGACTTATCAGTGAGGTCATCACGACAGAAATAGGTTATTTTTCATGCTCGTATTGGTGTGACATGTCTTTCTTAGTCATCGGTCGTATTTGTTTTTGTCAAAAATTGATAAACGAAGTTATGCAATACATCTTCATACTGGGAGTGGACAAACTACAAGTTATAAGGATGTTGGTTTTGTTAATCATGAGGCGCTATGAGGACCGAAGCCCTGTATGATCCGTAAACCTTCCAGTGAAGTGCAGGATTGTTGCCCAAGTTTAGATTCTGTGTAGGCATTATAATACTTTGGTGGCATAGATCCCACGTGAAGTTTGGAATTGCTCTGTAGTCATTACAAATCTCTTTTTATTCATTTTTCCATCAAACGGATAACGAAGTTGTTACTTCTGAATAATGATAGTTTAATGAAGTGAAGTTGCTATTTTTAAGTCTCCTTCTTTTGTGTTTGCCTGAATAGTTTAGGTTGGCTGTTTGTTATTATGATCATCATTATTTTTATAACGCATGAACTGCTAAGATCAATGATTAGATGCTATCAACTGTCTTACAGAGCTTGTTGATAATATCTAGTGGTTTCGAATGCAGGCACTAAACTCGGTAATCTCTTGATTTATGTTGCATTGCTTTCAAGTTTTATCTGCAAAAGCCAGCTTCTGGTACTCAAGACTCCAACTAGTGAAAATTCCATGCAACCGTGGCCTTCTTAACAATGACCTCTATTTTTGTTCCTCCATTTCATTCTTCCATATTTGTAGCCTCTCGCAGTAGCTGATGGCAAATATTGTGGTCAATTTGTTCTGCTGTCCACATTATATTTAAAGGTTGAACATGAAATTTTTCCGAGTATATTCCACACTATATGTTTGAAAATTTAATTTGGAGTTTTTTTTTTGTTCACACTATATGTGAGGGACTGAGTGATGAATCAACAGTTAAGTTTGTGAAGAATCCCACACAAGGGAACCCTGATCTATCTGACCATTCAGGGTTTATAGTCGGGTCGGAAAGAGTTAGAAACCTAGTAGAGTTGCTCTCGATTCCTCTAGAAAAGTATAGGAGAATAGAAGATCCTCCTCCAGCTCCACAATCTAGGATTTCCGTGGTTCAAAGCATATTCTTCTTTCATATAATTGTTCAAAGGATATTCTTCTTGTGTGTGTTAATCATCGTCATGGTTCTAAGGTGTCGAGGCATTGAAAATCATCTCATGAGTACTAACCTTCAAGCAGCCACTTCTCACCCTCCTCCTCCTCCTCCTTGCATCCTCTTATGGTATATTTACTTATATATATAGGGGTCTTATTCCATTGAGAACCTAAATAATTTAGGAACTTTAAAAACCACTAAGATACATAGATTAACCACTAGTATACAAAGATTAGATTTTTATGTATCATAGTTCATATTTATGTATCCTGGTTAGGACGATGTCATTTTCTTGTTCCAAACTGGGATACAATATAATCTTTGTATCCTAGTGGTTCTTAAAGTTCTCAAATTATTTATATTTTCTTTTGAATAACAACCTATATATAAAAATATAGATTTAGTTTATATATATGATATGGATTGCTTCTTTCATCTACTTCTTACTTGTTCTTTTCATTCTTCTGATCAATTTTAAGATTGAAACCTTTTTTTTTAAAAGTTCAAAATGGTTGTGAGACTTGGCATGAGTTTGATTCGATTTTTACTCATTTTTACTTCATTTTTGAGGTTCAAGATTTTTTGTTTTGCTAGTCATTTTTTTAAGCTTTTGTATTTCATTCTTATGAATCGACTTTTTTTTCTCACCATTTCTTGCTAGTTATGGATAAACTTTAAAAAAAGCTTTTACTAATTAATTTTGGCAGTGGGTTAATTCCTCAATTATGGAGTTCGATTCATAAGCATTGCATATGATATGAATATATAGTCCTCATTTTTTATTCCTAATCTCTTTCGGAATTCTTAATTTGCATTGGAGAAGGTTCTCGTAGTGCTTATCTAGGGTTCCGGGTGGAAAAACGATCCTAACACACATATTAATTCGACAGGTTTAAATAAACATTTTAGTGGTGGTTGTAAAATGCTTATTTAAACTTGTTTTGAATCTTTCATATTGTTACTGCGAAGCTAGGTCATGACGTAGAGTTCCACGTCGTAGCAAATTAAGAATTCCGAAAGAGATTAGGAATAAAAAATGGCGGCTATATATTCATATCATATGCTATGAATCGAATTCCATGAATTAACCCACTGCCAAAATTGATTAGTAAAAGTTTTTTTTTAGGTTTATCCATAACTAGCAAGAAATGATGAGAAAAAAGGTTGGTTTATAAGAATGAAATACAAAAGAAACTTAAAAAAAATGACTAGCAAGACAAAAATCCTTGACCTCAAAAATGAAGTAAAAATCGAATCAAACTAACAACCATTTTGAATTTAAAAAAAAAAAGGGTTTCGATCTTAAAAATTGATTGGACGAATGAAAGAACAGTTAAAAAGTAGATGAAAGAAGCAATCCATATCATTTATATATATATAAATATATATTAAAACTATATATATATATATATATATGTAAGTAAATATACCATAAAGAGGATGCTAGGAGGAGGATGAGAAGTGGCTGGTTCAAGGTTAGTACTTATGAGATGATTTTCGATGCCTCGGCGCCTTAGAAGCATGATGATGATTAACGCACACAAGAGGAATATGCTTTGAACAATGATATCAAAGAAGAATATGCTTTGAACAATGCCACAGATATTCTGGATTGTGGAACTGGAGGAGGACCTTCTATTCTCCTATACTTTTCAATAGGAATTGAGAGCAACTCTTCTAGGGTTCTAACTCTTTCTGACCCAACTATCAACACTTAATGGTCAGATAGATCTGGGTTCCCTTAGGGTTTCTGTGGAATTCTTCTCCAGCTTAACTGGTGATTCATTCATCGCTCAGTCTCTCACATATAGTGTGAACGAAAAAAAAAAACAAGCTCCACATTCAATTTTCAAACATATAGTGTGGAATATACCCGAAAAAAACTCCATGTTCAACCTTCAAATATAATGTGGACAGCAAAACGAATTGACCACCATATTTGTCACTACCGCAGAGGCTACAAATCTGGAAGAATAAAATGGAGGAACAAAAATAGAGGTCATTTGTAAGAAGGCCACGGTTGCATGGAATTTTCACTAGTTGGAGAGAATTGTACCGTCTTGAATACCAGAAGCTTTTGCAAATAAAACTCGAAAGCAATGCACCATATTTTCCTTCTTAAATGTTTGTCATGATAGTTTTTCGCTAAAATGAGTATTCCAAATTTAACCCACCGAACGACAGAATTTATTTAGGAAGGATTTTCTTGACCATAAGACTTCTCTTTTTGGCAAAACCAGACGAAGGAGGGGAAGGTCCGAGCGCCTTAAATCAGGGTGCAGTCTCTGAATTTTTGTTTTGAGGAAATGAAGAATAAAGGAGAGAAATGTATGGTGAGGGTAAGGAAATTTTGGATGAGTGGGAGCTCTGTTTATTTCATGTGAAGGAAGAAGAAAAGAAGGAAGGGTGAGGGACTAAGTGATGAATCAACAGTTAAGTTTGTGAAGAATCCCGCAGAAGGGAACCTTGATCTATCTGACCATTCAGGGTTGATAGTTGGGTCGGAAAGAGTTAGAACCCTAGAATAGTTGCTCTCGATTCCTCTTGAAAAGTATAGGAGAATAGAAGGTCCTCATCCAGTTCCAAAATACAGAATGTCTGAGGCATTGTTCAAAGCATATTCTTCTTTCATATCATTTTTCAGTGTAAAGAGCAAGTCTGCTGAAGATGTGGATCCTGATGATGATGAACCACGCTTTGCTGAATCCTTTAGATTTCCTGTTGAGGAATCTTCCTTTATAGTCCTTTCTAGTGACTGGCAGTTAGTTTACGGGCTGTTGGTCTTAGGTCTTATTTCCCTTGCTTTTATGTCTTGTTTTCATTCTTTACCTTTTCTTTTTCTTTCCTTTTTAGCCACTTCTCTTTAATGCTTTGTTACCGGACTCTGCTAGGGGGGATCGTATCTGGGGATGGATTCCCCAAAAGCTTTTCCCTATATGTAGTGTGAAACTGTCACACCCACACCCATGTCGTGTGATGTCCGCATATCAACTTAGGTAAAACTAAAAAATGAATACTTCAGGTTATATAGCTGATAGCTGTAGTGATAAATATCTTAACCACATTCTTTTATTCTTACTTGTAATGCAATCATCTTAATATATCTTTCTAATACATATAATGGAGAAAGAAATTCACTTAAAAGTTTGCAAGATTAGTTTCCCGTTCGTGCGCAACATCTAGGTTGTGGCATTGAATCAGCAAGCGAGAAAAGATTTCCCATCTCTGGTCTAATCAGTATCTATAATGGTGAGAGTTGGACAGAAATCATGAGACTTATCGGTGAGGTCATCATGACAGAAATAGGTTATTTTTCATGCACGTGTTGGTGTGACATTTCTTTCTTAGTCATGGGTCATATTAGTTTTTGTCGAAAATAGAAGTTATGCAATACATCTTCATATTGGGAATGGACAAACTACTTGTTATAAGGATGTTGGTTTTGTTAATCATGAGGTGCTATGAGGACCGAAGCTCTGTATGATCTGT
This sequence comes from Iris virginica, assembly GCA_025631175.1. Lineage (NCBI taxonomy): Eukaryota > Viridiplantae > Streptophyta > Magnoliopsida > Asparagales > Iridaceae > Iris > Iris virginica. The sequence continues at coordinate 14,525 of JAOTQG010133539.1, forward strand.
AAACCTATCAGTGAAGTGCATGATTGTTGCCCAAGTTTAGATTCAGTGTAGGTATTTTAACACTTTGGTGGCGTAGATTCCAAGTGAAGTTTGGAATTGCTCTGTAGTCATTAGAAATCTCTTCTTATTCATTTTTCCATCAAACGGATGACGAAGTTGTTACTTCTGAATAATGATTAGTTTAATGAAGTGAAGTTGCTATTTTTAAGTCTCCTTTTTTGTGTTTGCCTGAATAGTTTAGGTTGGATGTTCTTATTATGATTATCATTATTTTTTTAACGCATCAACTGCTAAGATAAATTTTTAGATGTTATCAACTGTCTTACGGAGCTTGTTGATAATATCTAGTGGTTTCGAATGCAGGCACCAAACTTGGTAATCTCTTGATTTATGTTGCATTGCTTTCAATTTTCATCTGCAAAGCCAGCTTCTAGTATTGAAGACGGTACAATTCTCTCCAAGTACCGAGAATTCCATTCTCAACAATGACCTCTATTTTTGTAGCCTCTGGCAGTAGCTGATGGCAAATATGGTGGTCAATTAACTAATTGATTTGTAGCCTCTGGCAGTAGCTGATGGCAAATATGGTGGTCAATTAACTAGATGATCTTTAACACGTTTCCTCCTTCTGTCCACATTATATTTGGAGGTTGAACATGGAGTTTTTTCCGAGTAAATTCCACACATGTTTGAATTGAATCTGGAGTTATTATTATTTATTTTGTTTTCATATTTGTTGTGCAATTTTTTTTTTGTCGACATGTAGAAAAGAACACTCTAATCGCAAGCTATAAGTAAATCTCTTCAAGATTGTGTACCTTGTAAGTTATGGAATTTCATTAGTGGAGAAGTAATATAGATTGCATGTACTTGGTTACTGCTGCACTTTTTTATGTACTTGCAGTCTTGCAGATCTTTTACTAGGCAGAAGAAATGGGAAAGAGGGTGGCAAACATGTCAACAAATGATATCAGGAATAAACTCAATTTCCTATCTGCTTGCAAGGGAGTGCGCAAAATTGGGTGGATACAGTTGGGGGAAATAAAACCAAAATTTGATGAACACCATAATATGGATCATACAAGCATTTTGCTAAACATGTATACCTACCTAGTTGAGGTCCCCTATTACTTTTTACCTCTGGAACACTAATGCTAAGACCAGTGATGGATCTCTTGGCTAGCATCCAGAGCTGCATAATCCTCCATGGTTGGCGCTGGAAACATATGCTGCTGATATGCTGCTGCTGATCTGAAATTTGCATTCAAATTTGCATTAGGAAGCTGCACCGACGACCAAGATATTGGCTGTGTGTAAACCCCTTCGGGGTTTGCTCCTTCCTGTGGAGCTGGTTGAAGCAGTGAACTCATGGAACTAACTTTTGCTAGCAGCGACGTTTCATCTTGGCATACAACTTGAGAGTCTCCCAGCAGATGGTTCTCAATGTCATCAAGTTGAAATCCAGTGTTTGAATAGTTCATCCCTGATTCGTGATCCCCATAACTCATCATGCCGTAATCTTGACAAGGAAGTGCAGGGTTTGCGTGCATTGTCATTGAAGGAGAAGGAAACCCTTGGAGCTGATTAATGTTTCCTCCTTGATTACCCCAAACAACTGGTCCTTGGTGGTTGTCATATGGATAGTTGCTTCCACTCTCATCTAAGAGAATAAGAATAATGATCCATAACTGATCGCGGATGAAAAGAGAAACAAAGTGCAGTTTCATGTGGGGAAACAATGACTCCGACATACCTGACATTGGTGAACTCAAGTTCACGGCACTGAGATGTTGATGATGGGTTGGTTCGACAAAGTTGACTCGAGGGGGATAAGTAGTAGTGATGGGGAAGTTCTGAATGGTGGGATAGTTATGTTGAGGCGCCACATGAGAGAACTGGGGAAAACCTCCATTAAAATGTCCGGGGAAATCTTGAAACCCATATGGGTCTGGAAGGAAGTATGATTGACCATAAGTCGGGAAAGGCTGTTGGCTCAGATCGAACAACCGTTGATCGCATTGGAGAAGCTTCTCATAGTGCTTATCTAGGGTTCCGGGTGGAAAAACGACCAAGTGCACCCTGAAAAAAGTTTAGCATTTTAAAAACGCTCATAACTAAGACCAAATGGTTAATAATTATACAACAAAATGCAAGTCGTTGTAGTGTTGCTGTTGTAGGTTATATACTCTTATCCGTTTCATTTTAAGACGTGTTGTGAGGGAAAATATCGTTTTTAAATTGAGACGGAGGGAGTAGTTCATAGAGAAAGTATACATGCTACTATAGTATAAATCTAGTTAAATGCAGCAAATTAGATTGATTACCTTCACAATATCTAACGTTCATGTTCGTGTATGATGGCTTCAAAGTTGAGTTAACTAATTTGACAATATAACGATCAAAAGGTCATTTTTTGATGACCTTTCAAGTCGAGA
>JAOTQG010133650.1:0-20039 GCA_025631175.1 Iris virginica
ACAGAGAGCGAGAGAGAGAGAGAGAGAGAGAGAGAGTTCTAACCCTTGTATCTTTGGAGACATCCCATAAAAATCAAATGAGAAACAAAAATCTTGTAACTAGGGTTGCAAACAAATGTTGAATTACTGAGGCTTATGATCTTCTAAGTAGCATGGATTCGAATGCACGAACACCCCCAGCGAAGCTATAATCTTCTGCCTCTGCTAGTAATTATTTCAGAGTCCTTTGGTGGTTGATGAACTCCAACGAATAAGCCATTTTGTTTCTCTGACAAAAATATTGCAGGAGGAACCCAATTTCCACAATCTGGGAGAGAATTCATAACAACACACATTCACAAAATGGAAAACAGTTTGTTCATATTACTTATGATGATGTAATATAAGTTCTACTCGACCCTCAACCGAGGAAGAAGTCCACATTTTTCATTACGTTACATGTTGACACAATTTGGTTGCATGATTTTACTTCTATTTTGCAATGTGCGACGAAGCATAAACAGGTTACTATCCCTGACATGGACACCCTACCAATAAACAAAAGAAACACTCTACAGCAGTGTCAGGACCGGCAAGAAACACTTATGAATTCCCAATGCTGTCCATCTATTTGCTGTCAGGAAACTTGGCCTCGTACGTTTGCGGGAACTGCATTGATGTTTAAGCGTGGACGTTTAATGGCGCAATGGCCAACAAAGAAAGAAACATTATGAAAAATAATACCAGAAGGATCAAGATTTCAATTACCATAAAGGTTGCAGTAATCATCTTTCCTGCAAACCATCTCCCATGTAGAGCGCGCTGAGCAGCAATTGCAGATTGCGTATTGTCGAAACGCAAATATACAAACCCAGCGCTGTTTCTGTTCATTAGAGAAAGTAATCAGCTGCTGAAATATTAATTTGAATTTTATGAATCTCAACAGGTTGGATGAAGAAAGTAAATGCATTAACAAGACATACAGCAAATTGCATATACATGGTAATGAGTGGAAGTCAGTAATACTAGGACAATTGCAGCGTCTTTTCTGCTAATCAGAAGGTTACATGATCACTCTAGATACAAGTTGATGAAGTTTCAGCTCCACCCTTCAAAAGATCAAATTTCTCATACTACCCACCACTCCCAAAGAAGAGTTCTACTTTGGGCAGTTAAAACAACTGAAATTTTTAAATTAGGGCTTTACTAACTTGATAGGTCATGCAGAGTAAATTGCTCCCTCGATCCCTCTTTCTTTTTCTGAATGTTCAAGTAAGCTTTATATGAGCTTGAGCTTAGGATTGCAATGAGGTCCCACCTAATCACACTTTTATATCAATACGAAAGTAGATACCCTTGTGGAGTTTAATTCCATAAGCTCGCATTCCTTACTTTTTCAAGTATATAACTAATGCTTCGATAATCTCAATAAACTTGTGTACACATGCAAACTATGTGTTCACTCTTCTCCTACATACCACTTTGCAAAAGAGCCTACAAGAAAACCTGCAAAGCCATTGAAGACATGGGTGACTGGATCTTATTGCAGACTCATTAAGCTATTAACCTATCATTTATAATCAGGGGAAAGTCTAGCATGCCTTTTTCAAGCAAGGCAAAGCCAATTTCCAGATACAAATGAAACTATAAGAAATGCAAAACCCAGGACAGGTGTAACTATATTGGGTGCATGGTAACTCTATTCAGTTTAATGGATAGAACATGAAGGAGCATTAAATAAGGGAAGATAGAAGGTTTTCATGTCAGAAAGAGATGTTATCATGCTTATAAGAGAGATTGAACATATCTGAACTTACTTTTCCACATAAATATGCTCAAGTGTTCCATACTTTGAGCATTCCTCTTTAACATCATCTCTAATATCCAGATCAAAATCTGGTTCATCCTGTTAAATAAGTTGTGTAAACATAAACTTTCAGGAGTGGAAAAGGGAACCTTGTTGAACAAGATGTTGATTACCAACCTCTATTGTTGGATCAAACATATTTTTCAGCAGCAAGCATTCACTTGGGATACCAATGCTCTCCACCGAAGGAACAGTAATAGCAGGAACTGACAGATTTGCACCAGGCAACGCTGCAAGGGCAGAAATAGGAGCGTGCAGAAGAGGAGCAATAACGGGGGATACTGCAGGAGCAGCACCAAGAATTGGTGCTGTTGGCAAGGCAAGACTAGGGGTATTAACTATGGAAGTGCCTAGTGAACCAGCAAAACTGCAACACAAGAAGTGCCATTACAAATGGGACAATATAAGTATTTCAGCTGCACATAAAACAAAATAGTTTAATCTGAGCAATACCTTGTTGTTCCAGTACGATCCAACTTCTGCATCAGCAGTGCTCGAGAGCGTGCATTCAGAGACTGAAAATAATATATATATATATATATATATATGTCAGCATGTCTAATGCAACTAACAAGTACTCGAGTAAATTTCGAAGTTCATTTGAAGTAGATATGGACTAGCAATCGAACACGTAAGAATAACAAATCTAATAAAATCAAGAAAATGAAAAAATGAACCCAAAATATAATCTAGCACAGTCCACATTTATCACATCCCTACAATGAAGGTTGATGATGGATACATTCATATTTAACCAGTTCAGGAAAGTTTAACTCAGAGCAAAATCAGTAGGAACATCAAGTATAAATAGTTGCCTCGTATTGAGATACATTCTGGGCCTCAAAATCAAGAACAAGCAAGTGCCTCTATGTCTCTCGCTTAAACGGTTAGTTGACAATGCAGATGGGTAGACCACACTATTTCTCAGGAATGATCATGAAAGTCAAAACGTGATTCAAGTGCATTCAAAACAAAAAATAGTCGCTTCAGTTCAGACACCTTTAATTCCCCACACACCACGCGCCCAAAAGGAACATTCAACATTGCATAGGTAACTGTTTTCAAGGCAAAACATTTCAACAAATGTATTCTGTGCAATCAACATTCCCATACCACATAAGACCGAGATTAGTGCGAGATATATAAAAATCTAGAAGTCTGAATGACCAAAAGCCTATATTTCTTCGTCTGAAGAACTGGAAATTACCAAATGGGAGGAAAAAATATAGCTTAAGCTAGCACAGAATACTGTTTAATCATCGTAAAATGGCTAGAGATCAATAAGCTACAACAAATGCAAGTTCTAATTTCTAATGGGGAGCTTGTTTGTACACGCTGATTTCCAACCATGATCACAATTAGGACAAGTCGCCATCATCTTTCTAGCAATTATCATCAAACAAAAAGGTGCACGCGAGAATTGCAAAACCAAGAAACAAGTATAGAAAAAAAATGGATAACTGATGACAGCCTGACACAAAAATTTAATTTAAAATTAAAAATACTGAAAGGAAGAATGACAAACCAGACCACCGCCCTCATCATCATCAAAATCACCAGTATTAATCCCAGCATCTTGCATGCCAATTTGATCGGTAATGGCAGACACCTATAATAATAGGGAATTAGAAAAAGTGTCTCAAAAGAATAGATCTAAAGAAGGAGAAAGCAATCAACATTCACCATGGCATACATATAAACCAATGGTGACATACGAATTAGGGACCACGCAAACTAGAAAGACAAAGGATATACACTAAATTGATAAGTGTATTTTATACACTTATTTAGGACTTCTTTAATTCATAAGTTATGCTAAACTCGAGCATTTTAGTGTGTTTTAATATGTGTTTTTGGTATTTTTGATCATTACAGGGGCCTAGGTGCAAATCTGGTGAAAGTAGGAAGTCCAGGTTAAGCTGGAAAAAGACAGAAAAGAGTGCTATAGCGAAGTCTTCGCTATAGCGTTCACTATAACGGTATTTCGTGGGCTGACTTGTTCATGTTTCCTTTTCGGCTTTCCTTTTCTGATACGGACTATTGAAGGACGTGTCCAAGGACCCTTGTGGACTATTGAAGACTCCAAAACACATTAGGATCAGTTTTTAATTAATTATTATGTATTTTTCTATTTTGGAAATAATTTAGGGAATTTATTTTACCTAGGTATTTAAGGTAAAGGAAACCATTAGGGTTTCTCTCTTGCCTCCTTGGATTTTCCAGCAACTTAGACTAGTATTCTCTACAGATTTTCAGCTTTAGTTTATTGTTCAAAGAGATTATCAATTAACAATCAAAGTTTTGCAACCACAGAGATTGACGCCCTTTGTTTCGTGAGTATTACATCTGACAATTGTTTACTTACGTATTGCTTGTTCTATTGTGATTGTGTGTTCTTGAGTAGGGATTGACAACCCCAATTCTCGAATCTTAATTGTGATCTTGTTGCTTTTAAATAGTTGTTAGTTGCGCAAATCGAGGATTGACAACCCGAGATTTGCGTGTTTAGTTTAATTGCAAGTTACATTGTTTCGTTTCGTTTTGGTGGATTAGAATTGAGATTGACAACCTTGATTCGAAGTTCATCTTTGTTATTTAATTGCTTTTCATTGTTAGTTGGAATTTCAAGATTGACCACCTCGAGTTCTTATTGACAATCTTAGTTTAATTTAATTCACAAACCAATCGCTACAAATAGTTCACTTAGATTAAGATTGAATTCCAGTATCCAGTACTTAGAGAATTAATTCAACTGTCTCCATGGAATCGACCTTTACTGTTCACTTTATTACTTGATCAACCGCGTTCTCTTGCGCGTTATTTTCGTGTTAGAAAATCTATCATAAGATATATGTATATATATATACACATATATATAAGCTTCAGAAATCAGACCCACTGAAAAATTCACTATATGCATGTCAACATTAACAAGATCTGCATTACAACACATAAGAAGTACCCTCCGTCCCAAAGTGAGTGACAATATATCACCAAACCAAATTCTCACCTACATCCAACTTTTTTATTTAAAAAATTATGGTAAACTAGAACTTTGGGGAACATGTAAATTCTATGTATCAAAAAATGAGACTCCCAATCTCGGACCTAACTTTTCAATATCTGGCAGAAATTAATTGAGCTGAATACGGTAAAGACCTGACTGCCACCCTTGCATCATAAATAACAAAATGGAGCAAGTGGCACATTTAAGCCCACAATTAAGACCTCCAAAATTTGAATCTATGGTGACCGCAAGGTCTTTTAACCACCAGTAAAATAGGCATATTGCTAGGGGCAGCACCAGCCAAGATAATGCCTAGTCACATGTATTTATTGTTATTATCTAATGATACTTTTTAAGAGCTGGGGAGCTAGAGGGCTAGAGGCCCTTCACCATAATAGGAAGGGACCTGGCCACCCCTGACCAGTCAGCCACTATGCAAAAAGAATTGCGTAGAGTACTTCCATCCTCACGGACAGCTTGTACACCAAAAGGCTATCTAAGAAGCCATGTTGGTGCAGTGGTTCTAAGTTCTAACCCTTTGACTTTGACTAATATGCCAGTCTACTACAAAAAATAATAAGGAAAAAGGAATGGTATTGATAAGGTTAAAGCAAAGAGCGTCACCAACATGATCTTCATTGGTAGGCCAAGTATAAATATCATATTGTGTGTGCATGCGTATGTGTGTACGAGAGGAAAGATATGACGACTTACGACCTTGCCTTGTATAACATTTCCACATGTATATTCTAGTATTATCCAAAGAAAGTAAAGGTATTGAAGCAGGACTTTCATTCTAGAGGCCACCAAAATCTTTAAACAAAAAGAAAGCCTTAAATAGCATGGAGCAATTTTGTATTAAAATTTCAGCAGAGACATCATTTCTATCTTCTATTCATTTCATTCATAAATATGTCCGCACATGTTTTAGCTAAGCCCAAGAAGAAAATACATCATGAGTTCAAAAATTTAAGGAGTAGCTTCAAATTTCAGCCTCTCTTGAGGAAAGCCCTCAGTACAACAAGAGCTCACAATAGGACTTGGTTTGCAGAAGAATGAGTACATGTGCCAATAGAAACTTGCAGTGAAATTACCTTGATTGCTCGACCAGCAATCTCCAGCTGCCCATTTAAACTCTGTGCAGCTCTAGAATCTTCAAGACGTGCAAACTGCAATGAAAACCACATAGCTATTAGCTTACAAGCGGAACAAACTCTTACAAAAAGCACAATCCCTGTTCAACTAGACCTCAGGTTAACCTTGCTATGCATCATAAACAAGCAAACAGGTATACATGTACATATATTATTATTATACTCATATCTGTATGTATATATATATGCATGTGTGTATGCAAGTATATTTAACACTTACCTGAATAAAACCATAACCTTTACAATGCCCCGTCTCTGGATCAGTAGGCAACTGCACAAGCTCCACCGTGCCAAATGGTTCAAAAACCTGGACAATACGAGCAAAACTTAATTAATTTCATCAGTCACATAATGGCATAAACTAAATTGGTAATTAAGCAAATGTCTCTAGCGCCCCAGGCATATAGCAAATCTGCTCAAGATCACATCCATGTGACAACTCAACTTAGTATTAGCTCAACTACTTATAATCAACATGGCTCCAAGTTTACGATCAGTTCAAACCAAGATATCCTGTGTAACCACAACTACAAGCAATCATCTCCCTTTAACTATTGCAGCCAATCTCAATCTGGGCTTCACCATTCTCTGAAATGTCAATTTACTAGTTTTCTTACTTCCTCTTAAAATTGATAAAGCACCTTCCTTTTGGTGCTACTAGTGAACATCTGTGTGGGTCCAAACTCTGGATGATCTTGTGGGTCCATTTAGACACTAGGTTTTAGGTCTTTTGGTTCTCTCTCATCACTCCCACATTTTTTCTCTCTATCTCTCTCTTATTTTTCACTTTAATCGTTTAAAAAAATAGCAACAAAAAAAAATTCACTAAACCAAGACAAAAACTTGCTTCTCAAAAGAAAAATATTTTTCTGTTGCACAATGTAATGGACACCTACAGGATGACCAAGGACCATGTATATCATATACAGTACAGATATGAGAAATAAATTTAAGCTGTGTAGAACAGAACTTGCATAGCTACAGTTGCAGAGAGACTGGTGCAAACAAATAAGCATTGTCAATGCAACATTTAAAATACATGATATGCAGAAATGTAAAGGAAACTTAGATCAGTTGCTACAGCAATGAGCCTAGGTCAATATATTATATACATACTTGCACACAAACATACATGTGATCTGAACTACATATCATAAAGACTTATATAACCAATCACACAACAAGACTACCAGATAAACTAGGTCGATGCCCAAGCAAAATTAATGTTCACAAGACGGCAAGAAGCTAGAGAAATTCATTAATTAACCTTGCTATCTGACTAATGCAAACCTTTTGTTACTGATGAATGATACATATGTGTGTAACCATCCTACTAAGAATCAGTTCCACTAAGAGGCTACAGTATATCTGATGCAATCGAAACTAACCCCCTTCATCACCCCAAAAATTCTAAACTACCAGAATAAAAGGATTCGGGAAGAATGGTCATAAAGAACATATGAAGACTTATCTATGAATCCGCAAGTTCGTACAAACAAAGCTAAATGTTCAACAAGTTTTAACTGTATCAAAGTAAAATCCTCATCAAAGGAAAAAGTTGGCAGTAATACACCACTTGCAACAATCAGATATTCGGTGAAGCGTAATCAGAGATTCCATGAACATCCAACGTAGTAAAATAATTATTGGAAACTTCTTCAAGCATACGACAATCCTCTTTTAAGATGATAAAAAAATATCCCCCTTCTTATTTTCCTGATGGAAATAATAATAAGTGAATGTCTCTACTCCACTTCGTGATAGATAGGTTAGACCATTATGTATTGCCAGATGGCCACTACCCACAAAGCAACCTCTGGTCCCCATTATTACAAAAATAAAACTTGAAAATCACCAAGTCCAGTACATTATATAATATATAGGGTCATGCTAACAAGCGCCCTCAGGCATTCCAAAAAAGGAATGTACGTGCATTTGGGAAATTAGCATTAGAACATTGGTGTTTGTTATCATTACACTTTTGATGATTTCTAATGCACCTACTTTTCTTTTTTCTATGCTTAACAAAGCACTTGTTAGCATTTGCCATGTGTATATATATGTTAGCATTTCCCATGTGTGTATATATGTTAGCATTTCCCATGTGTGTATATATGTTAGCATTTCCCATGTGTGTATATATATACACACACACAGGGGGTTTGTTGGGATACCCTCTCTCTCTGGCAGTATCCTAACAAGTGGCCTTACTTTTTTGGACCAAAACACCCCTATCATTAGAGAATGAATTAAATGCACAAAGGAGGTAATATTGTTATTCACCTTTGGGCATTTGGTTCTCTCCCATTTACTCATTTAATCCATTTCTACAATCATTCTTCAAGAACAGTGGTGTTTTGGTACAAGAAGATTGAGCCACTAGTTATGATACTACCAACGTGTAGATCCTAACAAACCCGTATTTATACACACACAAATATATATGGTTTTATATGTATATATGTACATGTACATGGATCCCCATTTTCTCTAGACACAAAATATCCCCAAGTAGCAATACAATGAAAAGGAGTCTATGGGTAAATCAGGAAATTAAATTCCTTTTTTAAAGATGGGTTCCACCACTTCATATTTAGTCTCCTTTTTTGTTTCCTCTCCCCCCCCCCCCCCAATTTTCTCCAAATCATTTTTCTTCTTTCCTCCCAACATATTCCGTCCCTACTGCCGAGAAAATGGAGCCCACTGATTCCCCGTTTTCTTGTATTCTTTTCATTCTTTTTTTCTTTTGTCGACACTTGTCTGTCATAGCAATCACACTTTCTTTTTTTGTTTTTATGAGCTGGGTTATCACAGAGGTTCGTGAAATCACAATGAAAATGCATAACTCTATAATTCCAAACCCAAAATTGGCTAATGATGTGAGAAAATCAAGGTCCAACATAATCTGAAAAAAATTTGTGATTATTATTGTCACCCAGATTGTTTGTCATTTTCAAAACAGAAATGGATGGTTCAGAGATCGGAATAAGAACTAGAAGTTACTTAGGAAGTCGAACCATCACTCATGGTGGGTCAGTGTGAATGAAGATGGTCTCCACTCTCCGGCCATGAACTGTGCTAGTTGGGAAGAAAGAGAGAGAGAGAGAGAGAGAGAGAGAGAGAGAGAGAGAGAGAGGATACAAATGGGTAAGGTAGAAGAATTGCAGTAGTGGGGTACACTTATTCTAATTTTTAAAAAGTCCAAACACTTTAAGTGGTTAAACTACCTATATACCCCTATTCTAGTGATTTGTTGTACAAATCTAAAGGTATTACTATTTGCTGGAAAAGAAACACAGACACAATCTTAACTTCCCCCAATGGCTTGGATGTTAACAAAACCCTATATACATACATATATAATAATAATATTATAATATAATATATATATATATATAGAGAGAGAGAGAGAGAAGAAAAATATTATAATTGGAAGAATCTAAAAAAAATGATGTTCCGAAGCAAAACGCATGGATGGAATACTTGAAACCAGGATATATTTAAACCTGACGTAGTTGATCTTCCTTGAAGTTGTAATGCAAATTGCCAACATATAGCCTTCTTGCACCCCCCGAATAAGGTCCTATAACCCCACTTGCTCCACCGGCAGCTGCTGCAGTTGACTGAACAAGATTTTTCTCAGCTTCTGATGGTTTAACCATCACTGGGCTACCAAGAAGAGGCTGACCAGAGAGCGCTATCGCCATAGGGACAGACATGGCCTCATAAAATTCAATGTACCTGTAGGGATATGTGTTAGGAATTGAACGGAAAATCGAGGACCCCAATCGAAGGAGAAGTAACTAATAAGTTTTCACATATAAGAGGATCTATCAACAAATCTTATCCTTCATTTTTCTGTTTTTGAATGTCAGATATTAGTAAGTTACGCCAAATGAAGAAAGTGCCCAGCTTGTGCATGATCTAAAACTGCAGAAGTATCAATAATTTTAAGCTTTCTCTCTTTTTAAAAATCATCTCAACCACGCACTAAATGGTTATAAAAAGTAATATGATGGATATGAGATCAACTATAAAGAAGGTGATGGAACTGAACACGAGAAAAGCGAAGAGGTTATTCCAAAATCAAAGGATATGCCACAGTGTAGGCTGAAGAGATTCCTTGACCAAGTAAAAACCAGGAAAAAGCAGATGTACAATACAATGATCCAATTTTGTCTAAAGGGCAACGTTACCACTCCCTTTCTAATAGTATCTAGTAAGATACAAAAAGGTTCTTTGGTTCACCAGTTGATGGTCATTTTGACCACCTTGCTACTTTATTTTTTCTCACCTCCTCACTGGCATTCTTGGTTTATTAACACCTCTCAATCTTACTTTGCTTCTCAGAAAATAAATGTTAGCGAGAAACCGAAGATACAATAAAGGTGCTTGCCTATTATATCGCCACTTCAAGAGTCATTGATTGTCATAGGCACCACGGTGGCAACTGTGGTATGTTTTGAAAATCTGGGATTCATGAATAGAGATGATTCCACAATTTTAAGGGATCAATAGCTGCCCTATGCTTCATAGTGGTAAATTGTTGGCATTACGTTTTGGTGGGGGTGGGTGGGCGGGAAGGTTGTTTCTCAATTCTCAAGTAGGATGGACTTATTGTCCAGAGTTTGAGTAAATACTTCCTGCTATGAATAATATTTCATCCACCCAAAGAAAAAAGTTATTGAGATACACAATGCATGATCGGGGGAGGACATTGATAGAACTTTATTTTACCTGCGGCCATAAAAGCCGTGGTAATAATGAAGTCAAACCCTACTTCCAGTGAGAAGGAGAATCATTGATTCAAATGGACAAAATGTTGGGTTCTTTTTCATTACACCCCAGGAATAAGGTGCTTGTTCATGGAATCACAGTTATTACACAGCTTCAATGTTCCCTGTTTCTTCAGTGTTATCCTGTTTTCAAACCACTCAAAACCATCCATCAGTGTAACCTGATCCCATGAGTACCACGAACTCTTATCAAGATGACAAACCATCGGAGAGACCATTATTTGAAAAGTGAGTTGTTAAGATTGAAAAGATAAACTACGCTTACCCAACTCCTTTTGATCGTCTTGAATTGCGGTCCATAATAAGTCGTACATCTCGAACCTGAAATTGCCATCAATAGCATTAAATACTTCATCCATTTTTGATATGTAGCTTTACAGATGTTAAAAACAAAATTCACAAGACAAACAAAACGTCAGCAGCCCATCTAAAGCACCATAGCATATTGGACCAGAATCAAGTTTCATGAATGCATAATTGCATAAAGCACCATAGCATATTGGATCAGTTATCTGAAATGTAAGTTAAAACTTTCCATCAGACCATTCGTAAGTAGGCCCTTTCATTACAAGAAATTCTCCCACCTATTGCTCAGTATGAACGTGTTCTCTTCAGCTAACAAAGACTTAGACCTGATGAGGCATTTCTCTAAGAAATGGAAGAGAGCCAGAAATATTCAACGAAGTAATTATGCAGAATGATGAACATAATAAGAATATATACAATTATCTCCTTATATTCTTTCCTACTGCAATGTTCAGCACATTGTCCTTCTCCCAGTAACACAACCCACAACCACTGTTTACTTCATCTGGCAACAAGCAACCTGACTGTAACATCAACCCCCATCTCCCAAACCCAGGAACTCAAACGAAACCACCATCACTACAGCCACCATTTCCGCGAATGAGTGCTTTTAACTTTTCTTTCTCTCAAGCCTCAAGGGTATATTGACCACCATAAAAGCAAGATCAAAACCGACCACATCCTTTTAATCTAACATTATAGCAGCTAAGCTATGCTGCCTTCATGGCTGATAGAATTGCGGCTGAAGCTCACCCACTTCCTTATCATCTTCCTTTTTTACTGTTTCAAATGTCATATTGAGATTTGTGCATGTCCAAACCCAGATATCAAAAATCAAAACATTTAGCAGCAGCAAGCTCAATAGAGCCGACTCTCTATTGATCTTAAAATTTTAAAACTATCTTGCAAGCACACTTTCTTTTCCGCAACCTATTATGTTCAATATCTGTATGGATTTTCACAAAAAAATTTCATGTTTTTTAGATAATCACATATTAGGAACTTAAAATTTGTCTTGCACTCTACCACATACAACGAATCCTGTTCTTTGAAGACTATTTTGATTAAATGCCAATTCGTGATGGCACATTGAGCCCCTGAGCTTATAAAAATACACCAATTACTCAACGATATGTACCAATGAAGTTATAGTGTGGTAATAAAGCTACAAATCAGATCTCATCCAAGTCGATCACAAAGGACCAATCACATTACCGTTGATTCCCATTTCCTTGGAGAAAATATTTAGTATCATGTTAAATTGATGACCGCACTATAATCTTTCCAAAAGCTTAGTGGCCTTATGATTAAGGATGTGTGGAACAAGCTACACGTGAATAACATCTAGAATCTAACTTAAGCGAAAGTGTTGTAAAATGTATAAATAACGGATAGCAAGCCAGATCAAATCATTAAAATGCAAAAGGATGAACCTTGCCCGCCCTGGAGAAGAACTCATAAACATCTCTTTCATCCGCCTTCAAGCTTATCTGTCCGTTTAAAAGAGGGCCATGTGAATCAGCTAATACATGATAGAAGAACAATGCAAATTGTACAACTGCATGAGATATTTAAATGACCTGATAAGCAAAAACTGTGCGCTGGTCACGTTCAGGATCAACCTCAGGCTCTGTCGCGTCTTCCTTTTTTTCTTTGTATCGCCTGCAGGGGGGGGGGGAATCATCATGATAATCCCTACCAAGATAGTTATAGAGAGAAGTTCTCAACTTATGAAAATATATTTCAGAAATTCTTGCAACTAAATAAGAACATGAGGAGAAAATGTACATAAACAAAACATCACACAAATCAGAGAGTTGGGTCTTCAGTATGCACACCAAAGCAAGACACAGATATCATATGGAATTGAACATTCGCAAAACGAAAGGAGCAGCTATGCAGCTCTGTATTAAGAAGTTCATTTTCTAAATTTAATAAGGCCCAACCTCGAGAAGATGTATCAATTAAGAATACTGGGAATTCCGAGATATCAGAGGAGTACAGAACTAAGAATTCAACTTCACGTAACTACTTAAGGATAAGTTTAGTACCTTCTATAAAGAAGGTAATCTTATTTGAAAACAACATCAAGTCATATAAAGGGCAGCCTGATATGACATTACTAGGAAAAGCCAACGGAATACAACCTGCTAAAAGCGTTCACCCCATGATTAGACATGTTTAGAGAGCAATAAAAAGCTAACATAGGTGTACAAGCAAATATGTCAACCAAAATTAAATAAGCCAATCTTCATCACTACAGGAGGAATAAGTAAAAGTAAAATCAGTAAGAAACTAGTTTGAACCTGAAGCAAGTCATTTTTTATTAGAAAATTGCAATTTTACATTGCCTTATTTCTTATCTAAGAACAATCAGCTAAAGTATCAAAAGGGTAAGATCTCTAGCAACTAGCTGAATACTCTTTGCTGTTGCATCAACAATAAACACAAGGCAAGATATGAACAGAAAATTCAGTTTTACTAACCATCCCATAAACCTAAACAATTGCATCCTGTTATAAACAATGCTTATGATCGATAATTCTAAGCTCTCAAATATGAGAGCAACTTTAAACAAAGTAAAATGGATATTTGTGAAAAGGATAACGGTTTACAACATATGTATTGAAGATGTTCAGCTCAAATTTCTTCATAAATAAAATTCAGAATAAAATCAAGAAAGAGGTGAATCCGAGGCAAGCCAAAACAAAATATTTTATTCTAGTTTTATCTTTATGATAAAACTAGACAAGCAAAGAGTACAATTGCAAAAGCATAGTAAGCCATCAAAAGGAAATGAGATCCCTTGAAGTTCATTGAAAGGTTATCACACAACAGAAACTTCTTATTACTGCACATTTTCTTAGCAAATGGCTTCATTACAGTGAACACAGAGGTAAAGTGACTGTCCATGGGCATCTATATGTTAATGAACCTGTATCGCTATGGAATGTATCAAACAACACCCGTGTAATAACACAATTTCCTGCAAAAAACAAGGAAATAAAAGGGTAATCTTGTAGGCAAGTGAACTGAATTCCACAAGCAAACTTTCTGTAAAGCAAAGCCCATCACCCAATCACCAGCATTTCTGCAACAGAATAAATGTGTAATTAAGCAACTAAGCTGAGACGTGGAGGATAACAAAAATCATAACATGAGATCCCCACCCCGACAAAGACCTCCCGCTTGAAACCCCAATCTTGCAATTTCAAGCTTATTGGTTGGTTCCAAAGAGTATAGGAGGGACAATTTCAAGCTTTTTGCTTAGTAGCCAAAAACAATCATTTGAGGATTGCTTTAGCATATCTGCGAGTTTCCAGAATCTAATGTTCAATATCCAAAAAAATTAGAGACAATTAAACAGGGAGATTAATCATATTACTAGCGGAAGAATCCTGTCGATACTAGAAGTGGGCCATTCAGTAAGAGAGACCATACAGAAAAAGAGCAGTGGGGAAAAAATCTGTAGGCACCAACAACTAACTATAAAGATGCATATGTCCTTTCCATAAAGCACTAGAATTGCATCAGTTAAGCAGGGCATAAACAAGATTAAAAGGCCTATCACAGCCACACTCTTAAGAGATTAATGCCTTGGATGAGTTTATCACTGCTTAGTGTGGCGACGTTTGGGGATCTTCACAATAACCTCCAACTCCACAAGTATGCAGACTTTAGTTATAACAGCATAAAGGAAAATCTCCATCACATATCAGTCTGGTAAAACTTAACAGAGGCAGCAGAAAGTTCATCGAATTTTCAATCAGGTACGATACACAGGCTAGTTTCGCATTAATGTATATTGTTCTATACAACATGATTGTGCCACTTTTGTGGCATACCTTGGATTATGCTATGCAAAAAACTCATTAGCAAGCAAAAACATCAATTTGTAAATGCAGCTTTACATCTTCAGCACCGTGTATAGAATATAATTTGCTAAAGGAAGAACATTTATTAGAAGGGAAGAATCAATATGAAGGAGAACCAGAAATTTTGCCGCATAAGAAAGAACCCAAACACAAACACACACACATACACACAAATGCAAATGCAAGAAAAAGTTAAAGGAGGGCTGCCCTGGATACCTTAGCCAAAAATCTGCCAGAGCCGGCGACGCTTGAAAAGCCCCTAAGCTTTTAGCCCAAAGCGAAGCTGGAAAGGAAATCAACTCCCACAAAAGAGAAGTAGATGACACTTGATCGAAGATTCAGGATTTCCACTCAATCCAAATACTCCATAGAAAACTAAACACTACAGACCTCCACAAAAAAATTGAGTATTTTTCTCTATACCAAACCCTAAGTACCTAATCAAGCACAAACCCCAAACCGCACAAGTGGTCCAGGCTTCGTCTCACACCTCGAACAAGGCACGTCATAATTGCCACACAGTAGGACAGTGTAGAAAGAAATAATCATGGGTCTCACTACTCAAAACACATGACACATACCCGGCGATAAAGCCTTGTCCAGCCATTCCATCTAACGTCAATCATTGGTATTAAATCAATTGCGCACTACAAACCAAGCAAAGCTTCAAACTTGTACGGTACCTTGGGCTTCCATATAAATGTGTGTAAAGGAACGTCAAGCTATGTTTCAGAACAAGTATTTTTCACCAAAGACCTAACTGGAATTGAACCTGAAGGATCCGAAGCCCAGACCGATGACCAAGTTGATGAGAAGGCTGGAAGGAAGAGAGCTATTAAGGAAAGAAAGATTAGCAGCGGATTCTCTATCGGTCAAATTTCTAGAGAAATGAAATTTTCAAGAAAAACAGATCACCCGCCCTTACAGAAAAAGCATAAATAGGAGCATCATGTACATCGAGGAAATCCGATACAAGAAAGAGAAGAATATGCTAA
Organism: Iris virginica; assembly: GCA_025631175.1. NCBI lineage: Eukaryota > Viridiplantae > Streptophyta > Magnoliopsida > Asparagales > Iridaceae > Iris > Iris virginica. The sequence goes on from JAOTQG010133650.1 coordinate 15,980, forward strand.
AGGAACTCCCCCTATCCAATGATACTCCCAGAATTGGGCTTTGTCCAGGACTTGGCACATAATGAATATGAAGCCAAAAAAGGTGATAACAGCTACGAATGAACTTCCCTGGCTTGCATATAAGGGAAGGGCCAAAACTCCATCCCAACCATTTTGGTGTGCACCAAATTTACTCCTATTAACTCTAAGCCTATAGTATTATAAAGGATATAGTAATAAAATGAATTAGACCATCTTTTGGTTACTGTGCTTTGCTCAATTTCCTAAACGGATATCAATGGTCAAAATATACTATTCCGGTGACTGACTTTGACTTTTGTCCTATATTAGCACCTGGCAGTACTTGCAGTAACAATCCTCCGTTTAATCTGTTAAAGAGTCAATAAAAACTAAAAAGACCACGATTCCCTCACTTTAAGATAAATCAAACTGTCAGTAACTTAATTATCTTTACTTCAAGTTTATTTACTACAATTAAGAATAATTATGGAGACTAAATGATTATTTAATTCTTAACAGGATGAGGCTACAATTATTAATTAAATTTAATAGTTCCTTTTTTTTACTTGGTTCAATCATAATTGCAACAACTATCATCAAAATACACTCTTAAGTCTCCCTTCATCCCCCTCCCCCTCCCCACATCATTATTGCAGATATGGAATAGTGGAAGGCAGTGTTCGAGCCTCGAGGAAGTTTAGGGAAGGGAGCAAAGACAAAGACGCCTTGCAGGAGCGGCTTCTTCACTCTGTCCTTCTCGTCGCTTTCGGGGGGCGTATATTCTATCCCGGTTTCCACCCTACAGACCTCAAATACTCCGTGAAAACATCTCTATTTGCAGAACCCACAATGACTTTCAGTGAGATTGATTATGGGGTCTCATAGAGTGATATAATGGCTGTGATTAGTGATTTTATTTGAAATATGCAATTTTAGGTTTGGGTGAATTATGGTGGTGATGGATGGTCAGCGTTGGGAATATAGATGAGGTTTCGAATGAAATAGACAAAAAGTCATCTACTACTAAAAACAAAATAGCATGAGCATCACATATTCTCAAACGATGGAAAGGGTAAAAAAAAAATCTCTTTATAATTTAACTATCTTAACAAAAATTGTAATAGAGAAATACTATTGTGGTACAAATATTCAATTTCAATCACCTATATAGTATATTTTGAACATCACTAGATACTATAAAGAATTGACCAGGTACAATAACCAAAAGATGATTTAATTCTAATAAAATGCACATGTGGGTATCCAAATATAACTCAAAAGAAGTATGTGCACATGTAAGAATACGCATTATTCCACCCCATGCAAAGGCAAGCCAAAGATGAGATAGCATCGGTCCCATCCGCCTAATCAGCCAAGTGCAAGGCTCCAAAACCTCATACTACTTTACAACCAACGTAAAGGTTTGGTTGAGAAGATACAGGCGCTCAGATTTTGGGAAGTAGGAGCAACAATCTGAATCCAGGATTTTCTATAGGCAAAAACAAAGGAACCTTCCCACTTGAGACTGCCTCTCAACTTGACCTAACCTATACCGTAGTACAGTTCTCAACTTGACCTAACCTCTACCGTAGTACAGCCCTCTAACAAATATAAGTCCATCCAAGGATATCTACATATTTTAAACATAGTACATCTTCAATATGGGTCTTAATCACTCCTTCAGCATTGCCACACTCAGAACATATAGTTATACACTTCTATTACATAAGGTTCCCAAGAATTCGAGATACGTCCAATACCCCTGCACTCCGATACATATTAAAAAAGCAGCAGTACTTGCCAGAATAATTTGGGGTCTTTAAGTTTTTTTGTTCTTGTCTCGGTATAACAATGGATAGTCTAACATAGGCTCATGAAGGCATACTTGCTTCATGAGTTATCCCAGCCATATTGTTCCATGAATATATAAGTGTTTGCTTTTAGCAATGAAGATTTTACCCCTTAAACTAATGATAATTCTTCCAATCCATATAACCCACCAAGTACCAAGAGGACACCATTTGAGGCTTTCCATGACACACCCAACAGCCTTTCAAAAATGTTGAAGATCCCAATATAAAACCAGAATGCCCCCGAGTGTGGGAATGGAAAAATTAACCTCAACAATGTTATTAGAATGTATATTACCTAATTGAATATCTCCTGCTGCTACTGTGAACCTGAGCTAGGTTGAAGCATGAAGCTCCACACCAACAAAAACTCAGATAGCAGAAGTTCATACAGTTGCAATCATATTCAAACAATTGAAGACCCATTCATTAGAAAATGAAGCATAAAAAGTACCTGTTTTCCCGCTCCGGTTCTCTTATTTCCCTCTCCTTCTCTCTCTCTCTTTCTTTAACCTCCCCTTCCCGATTCTTCTCGCTGTCTCGCTCATCCCTATGCCTCTCCGACCGACTTCTGCTCCGATGAGATCGCTCCTGCTCCATTCCTATGTCGCTGTCTTTGCCATGTTCACGACCACGCTCTCTCTTCTCCCTCCCCCGCTCCCTTTCCCTGTCTTTCTCTCTATCTCTGTCCCGACCATTCCTTTCCTCCCTGTCCCTGTCCCTGTCTCTGCGTTCACGACTGCTTCTGTGTCTGTCCCTCTCACTCCTGTCCACATCTCTCGGAGATGAGTGACGACGTGATGAGCCTCTATCCCTATCACGACTACGAGACTCATCTCCAGACTTTCTGTGCTTTGATCGACGATCATCATCCTCCCCGTCACTTTTGTGCTTCGAACTCCGGCTTCGGTCTTTATCTTCTGCTTTAGCAGTTTCTTCACCGCCGTTTGCTCTTTCGGTCGACTTCAAAGGTTCAGCATTTTCCACTGTATTCTCCAAGTACTCGTACTCGTCGAAATCCATAGATAATGTGGAAAAACCTAAAGCAGTCTAGTCGAGAACTTCAATGCTCCTCAGATCTGCAGCAACGCTAAGATAGAGGCCATAATCAAGTCACAAGTTCCAAGAGTATAACCACCACTGCCACAAGCAAAAATTGATACTTCCATCCCTCCACTCAGAAGCTTGTATGTAAACTATACCTAAAATTCTAATTTTCCAACGTGATTATTACAAAATTGAAGCTATGAAAATACTCTTTTACCCTTAAAAAATTAAGGGTATTTATGCAAACCATCTTGATCCTTAAACATTTTTTTCTGAAGATGCGGCATTATGTGATGGGACCAAATATTTCAACCAATAGGGATTTGATAATTTGAGAGTCGTATCCAAAACTTTCTCACTTTGACACCATTTTGATTGAAAATGGAATCAATGTTTGCTTCTATCTGGAGATAATTTCGAATGTGAGTAATATGCATATGCCGAAAAAAATACCCAAAAAATTAAAACAGCAAACAGCTACGGTAATCCATAACTATTTCAATAAGTTACATTGCATCTTTAGACTGAATACCTGTAATTCAGGAGCCCTAATTCACATAAGTTAACAATACTAGCAATAACAATACTACTAATAATCAACAGTGAATGGAGATAATTAGACTTTGAAGTATAATTATCTTCAAGTTTCACACACACACACACGGTATGGCCGTAAAACCGAACACCTGTAAATTGGAAGCCCTAATTCACATGAGTCAACAAAACTAGCAATAAGAGTTCTTTTAACAATAATAAGCAGAGGATGGAGATAATTTTTAGGGTTTTAGATGCCATGACAGGAGAGTTCTTTTTACCCTACCGTCGGAGGAATTACGAGTGAGACTGTGGGTGATTATGTAAGAAAACGACGTCTCCTCCTCCTCCTCCCAGTTTCCGGCAGCAGAAATTTACAGTGGTGGAGGTCACGTTTAAACTGTGGTGAGTCTTAGCTCGTCGGGGCCCGTTTATTACGGGTCGAATAAAACCCTTCCTGGTGTTTGGTTCTATTAGGACTCGTTTGATAGAGGGTATGGGATTATAGGGTATAAGTAGTATTATTAATAATGTTATTATTTAGTGAGACCGCAATTAATAATAGTATTAATTAATAATAATATGATGTTTGATAGCATTGTTATTAAAATATTATTAACATAATTTAA
>JAOTQG010133761.1:0-20033 GCA_025631175.1 Iris virginica
TCTTAATGCCTACAATATGTTTGGTTATGTTTCTGGCGATATACCCTCACCTGTTAGAATAAATCATAATATTATAGGTTTTATATTAAATTATTGAGATATCGAAATAATAGCGAAAACGTATTTGAATCCATTGATAAATAGCGACTATCATGGATTTGATTTTCGAAGTTAGATCTTTCGAATAATTCAGTAAGTCTGTAGCAATTTCTAATGAATGTGAAATTGAAAATTTCATGTATTTTTATTAGGGGGACGATAACCATATATATATAGGGTCTTATTCAGCTACAAACCACTTTTCGTACAAACCTTACGAACCAGTTGTATCTTAGTACATTTTTGTTATATGTTAGTTATATGTCTGTATTTAGTAAAATAAAGATACAACACAAGAAATTTTTAAAGAAAATCAATTAAGATAAAACAAAAATATACTAAGATACAACATGTTCCTAAATATACAACAAACTAACTAAGATTGGCAGATACAACAAAAATGTAATAAGATACAACGGGGTCTTTCTAAGATACAACAAAAAGAATTAAGATACGACAAAAAAGTACTAAGATATAACAGGTTCTCAGGTTTGTACAATATTTATAATTTGTACCTGATCACTTTCCTATATATATATATATATATATATAGTTGTAGGATTCCTAAACTCCGTATGATTTCTAAACCCTATTTAACCCATTACAGAATATGATTATAACTTTAGTGTATATGTACAATACTTGATCACACTTAATAAGATCTCAAAAGCTCAAACAATCTTAAACTCAATAGATCATTTTAATTGGGCAAATTCATAAAATAGCACATAATATACAATCTATATAATATATTATGTACACAATTAATAGATCTTACAATCTCCCACTTGAACTATATATTATACATATACCTTATAATTATGTAATAAACTAAAATTATATGAGCTTTCAAATTTCGCTATCACAAAATTATCTTAAACAATTCGGTCTATTAATTACATTAACATAGGATCAAATAAATTTTTGTTGCACTACTAAACCCATCAGTGATCACATAATCAATATAATTAAATAACATGGATCAATTGTGGATGCATAACATGAAAATTCCATGTAACGTGATTTTCAATATGCCTATTTTCAACTGGTCATTCTCATACTTTATTGAGATCAACTGAAGAGAAAATCAGAATATAAGCACAACCAAAATTTTTGAAATCTTAAACTTTATACTACATCATTAATAATTAAATATCCATAAATGTCTAAATTAAAAAACATAAACTACAAACTCCCACGAAACGGATATATTATGCTTGGAATTTCGAAATACTCTTAAAAAAAAAAGTATGTCAAGGAACCAAAACAATCACTGAATATACTGCTTTTGATTTAAAGAGAATTAATGGTGGGTTTAAAGAAATTTTTGATTTTTAACTTTTCATTTTATTCCAAAAGAAAAGTGAACACGATGCCATAGAGATGATGGAGACAAAGTCACAGATGTATATACTGCTTTTGCTTCTTAGGCCGAAAACCAAAGTAGTAGGCCAGTCCAGTCCGACGCGTGGGCTACTAAGGCCCATGTGTGAGGCCCAAAATCAGCAGGGCCTCAGAATTTTTTAATGCGTTTTCATTCATTTGTTGGTTGGAAAATAATTAAATATTTGAAAGAATATCTATATTATGAGGGAGAGCATGGGCTTCACCCACAAATGAATAGTATCTCCAAATAATTGGCAAATGATTGGAAAGAGAGTGTTTGAGTGTATTGGGAAGGAGGAGAGAGAGAGAGAGAGAGAGAGGGGGGAGTGTTGGAAAGAAATATATATTAAAAAATATTATATTTTATGTTAGATTTTTTTATTTGACTTAATTAATTATAGTTTAAGTTAAAAAAATTATCACTTTAAAATATTATTGTGTTCAAAAATACCTCGTGCCCTCGAACACAGGCATATCAGTGATTTTTGGAGCAGATGTCAGATGAGCCAAGGCGCTTAAAATATCTTGGGGATGAAAGCTAAATTATCGAATTACCCTTCAGCTCCTCATATGCCCACTGGGCCACTATTTCCAAATAGGATTTAGGCTAGGGCACCAAAATTATCCCCAACCGCAGCACTCTCCACACCCAACTCTCTCACGCACTCTCCTTCAACAGCCACTTCCTCCGCTGGTTGCAGCCCTCCGCCGTCGATAGCTCGTCTCAGGTATGTTTGACCGTTAACATTTAACCTGTTTCACCCCGCTCATTCCGTCTTGCCGCCATTTCATGTTCAACTTAATTCTAATACTCTTCGTTATATATAAATATATATATTTAAATTTAATTCAAAGCTAGGGTTCATGAAAGCTGTTTCATTTTTTCTTTTTCGTCGTTTCGTTTGCCACTGTGTTGTTGACTAGCTTTAGCTTTTGTTATTGATTTTAAGTTAGTCGTTCACAGTGTTCATGATGTGGTTTTTAGTTTTGGAAGTTATATTTGCTAAAATAGAGCTAATGGTAAATGAAAATGATTGATAGTCTTTGAAGTCAAGCCCAAGATCGCTCTTTGATAGAAGTGGAGGACTGAAATTATATACTGATTTGTGGGCATCCTGTGTTGGCTAGTGGACGTATAAGTACATATACTAATTTCTGATTTGTGAAATCTTTATTTCCCTCCATTTTGGTTTTCGTTGTTGGTGTCCTTTGTTTCCAACATTGATTTCTTTATATGGATAATTAGTAGTATGTGATTATCACACATGTTAACTGTTGGTTTTCATTTACGGTCTATGAGTTAGATGTGTGATACTTTTACCAATAATCACGATGATAGACGGGATGGGGTTAAAGCAACCAGGGGTGGAAAAGGACGCGAGTGAATGTAGGTTGACCAAAGGTCGGTATTTGACTGATTTAAACGATGTCTCTCCATGTCACCCCAAAAAATTAGTTGGTCCTATATCAGTCTATCAATCATTGGAATAACACAATCTTTAGATTGCTTCCAAATTCTTCTTCTAGATGTAATCACAGCAGATGAGTTTGGTATGAGGTGATGAGAATTGGTGTAAGGGCTATTGGTGCTGGTAGTGCGAGTGAGCAGAGAAGCCCCTGCAGGGAAGGAATTCTTTCTTGGGACAAATACTGAGTGGAGTTGGGCTGTTCAAGTGTATAATGGAAGAGCGATATTAGTGAAGTGGTTGGTTTGTTAAAAATTGCTCATCCTCTAACTGGCTTAAGGATGTATGCATGTAAGAGGAACTATGCTATAACTCTGTATGAAAAAAGCTTCTGTTATCGAGTTAGTTCGCTTGGTTTTCCTTCTGCTTGCTGGATTTGTTTTTAATGTATAGAGATATATTGGTGAATGGAAATAGTATTTTCTGGATTGACTGCCACACCTTGCTAATTTGTACATTCTAGGGCCTTGTTAAGCCAGGTTGCTTTTGTCAAGCAAACTCTGCTGCCATCCCCACTTTGGCTTAAGAAGTGCCGAAGTGGTGGATATTACCTATGCCCAAGACAATGAAATAGGTTGATGCTATAAAGTTCTTTGGAACTGCTAGGGTGGCATGATACCAACAGATTTACACCTTAGTAAGATATCAATAAACGACCCTTAACGTTTGGTACGATAATGCATTGAAGGCTTTATGGAAATGGATTTGTATGGAAGGTATTGTTGAAACGAGAAAGTACATGGAGCCATGGAGGTTATTCATTTCACACAATCAAGAAATAGGAAGCATAAGCCTTTCAGATTAGTTTTATCGTCCCCCTTCGGTGGCTTGATGAAAAACTTCTTCTCAACGAAATAATGTGGAGACCAAACTGACAGGGTATCTCTATCTGAGGGCTATTGGCGAAAAGATCCCGTGAAGTGGCAGAGCATTTTTCTTGTCCATGAAGCTCCTCAACGTGAGAAAGGAAGTACCAAGGCCTTGCGTTAGTCAAGTCCTTTGCCCACAAAACATTTTAACAAATCAAGTACCCAAGCGCGTCGATAGATATGGATCATCACTCGATAGATATGCAGTTTACCTAAGTCTTCCAAGATCAAGTCTGTGCAGGAAGCGGCGGCACAAAGAGACCAAAATAATCTTGCTCTTGTACATAACCGGAAGCACTATCGGCCACAACTTGCACTACATTTTTCCTCTCCAATTTCCTCCACAATCGAGTCCTTGATTATGGAAGAAGTGTCGAGTCTCTCGATTGACCATCGGTCCACTCATTAAACATAATTGTGCAACCGATTACCCTCCGCTCCGTATTGTACTTTTCTAAGTTATCATGGACATTTTTCTCTCATTCTTCAAGTAACTCACCCTTGTAGGATCTTTAGTCCCCTCCCATAATTTCCAACTTCTTCTAGCATCTTAGACACTTTACGAGATTGAAAGGTAGGGCATTTTTATAGAGCACACTTCCTCAATATTTCATTCATTGTTTTCTGCTAAGGTGTTTTGCTTCTCGTAAGAAAAAAATTATTCAAAGATCATTTTTTCTTTCTAATAATTTCTCCCTCCTCACTCACCTCTAAACACTTTTCATCTTTTTGAACAGTAACATTTTCTTTCTCCCCTAACTCAAAAGTTTTAATAAACAATTCTCTAACATCATCCGGGCATTGCGAACATGGGTTGGCATTATATGCGATCCAACAATATGATTTTTGAATCGACATCCTCCGGACATTTCAAACATAATTGCACATAACTCTCATTCTATTTTCATCAATTTTCATAGTGTTGCCAAGCCACATCTTCCATATTTTTTCCATATCCAACAAGTTTTAAATTACACTAAGAAATCATAAGAAAGTGAGAAAAATAATTAGGAGAACATTTCATTTGATTTAATCAAAATTCAAAATTATATAACAAAAATAAATAAATACTATAGTATTACTATTTCACGATTTACCCTGTTAGTCTATTATTGTTTTTTGACTTTTGTCTATTACTGCGTCAGTAATTCGGTGCTGCATACAATATGTAATATACAGGTGTTAGGACTTTCGTTGGAGACAAGCTTAAGATTTCTCTCTATATTTAATGTAACATGCATTACATACGAAGAATCCGTAGAACTTTCTACTATACTTGACTGAAGAGATCGACCAACTCAGAAGAGAGGAAGAGATCGAGCCTTGAAACTGTAAAGGAGAGAGGAAGAGAGTCGAACTTGAGCCCTTGCCGACTGATTGAGCTTCACGCGCTTCTTGCTTTGGGTTTATTCTTGACAAGAGCGGGGAAAAAAAATGAAGATTTCGAGGGTTTTATCAAGGCTGGAGCCTCGGACCCGCACCCGACCCGTGACTCTCTGAATAGGTTATGAATTGTATGATTGGCTCGATTCGTACAATTCATGATACGAATCTAGCGATTCATGCAATTCTTTGTTCATTTTTCGATTCACTCGTGCGTTTTGCATCTATAGGTCGTCGAATCGTATCATATCATACAATTCGTATCGGGAATGTAGAATTCGGACAACTATGTATCATATACCATACTAACACTAGGAGAAGAGAGAACATACGATCTGATAAAAGGATAAAATCATTTCCACCAGCATTACTAGTCCGTAGGAACACAAAAATCAAAAACCTTCAAAGGATTGGAATCCTCAAATTTGAGAAATCAATTATAAGTTTCTATGAACCACATTCCCAACCACAAATATTTTGGGAGGCCAAATGCTAGGAGGCAATTTCACTGGAAGAGAGAACACATTTGACTTCCCACTGACAAACAACTTTACCTTTTCTGACTTCCCACTAATTTGACTTCACACTTCCGAGGGTTCTGTAGTGATGATGTTTTTGATTCCAAACCCAAAACTTGGACCAACATTTAAAGTTAAAATTTTCACTCCTGTGTTTCTCTTATACATCCTCTGTTATCCTTGAATAGAACCCTTAAATATTCGCTTATGTTGGTGATCCCCATTTGAACCTAAAAATCTTAATAATTCACCTAGTACAGGTATGCCAGGGATCTTAAGTAAGGCCTTCTGTATCAAGGACTCGTCCTGTTTCATCCTATACCTGTGTGAACACGAGCTGACACCGACACGCGTAGGAGATTTGTGTCAATCTCGGCTGATGGAACATGGACATGGCTGATGAATGGGAGACGCAAAAAGACAAAGAGAGGGAGGGAGGATGAAGAAGCAGATCTTGTTTTAATCAAGAACCAAGTGGGAAAAATGAGAGTCCAGGGGATGTGGAGGATACAGTCTACAATTTTTGAGTAATTAAGTGGATGATTTGAGTAAGATGCTGGGGTTTGATTTTGCGGAGTTGTTGATCACCCCTTATTTTTCATCTTACTTTACTCAGGACTGTTATATCTCCTTTGAAATGTCTTTTAAATCATAAACAGACCCTATAGATGTATGCAAATGAGGAGATGTGATCACTTATGGTATCCCATGTCCACGAACGCGCATCCAAAATTTTAACACCTGCTAGCTGTGCATGTGGATCCTGAAATCATGATTATAGGGAATCCGACTTCTGGACCCTATCTGCACCAGACACCAGACACCAGACACCTTACCCTAGTCCTTGTTACATACTCAAGGTCCAAGCGGTAAACTCACTTGTTTTAAAGGACCTGCTTGATGTTTTGAATCTCTTCTCTCCTCTCTCTCTCTCTCTCTCTCTCTCTCGCATAATCTGAAAATGGATATGTTGAATATATTACGCTCAGATTGATGTACCTTGCAAATAGGAGAGAGTTGTAAGAGTTAAATAAACTTGATGCCACATGTTTACAAATGTCCTGAAAATTCAGATGTCATTGGTAGGACTTAGGAGAGGTACTATGCTACTGGGGGTGTACTGGTGCTTTGTTTCTTTATTTTCTTATTACGTCACCCTAGATCTCTTCATCATCTGTTTTTCGCTTACCTAGTCATATCTTTGTCTCTTTTCTCTGATTTTGATGTATCTGTGCACTCGGTCGTTTTATGGTGTAATTTATGTTAAGGGATGAAGTTGAACCACCCTTTTCTTGGGAGATGATTGGAAGTGTGAGTGATATGTTGTGATGCGGGAAGTTCTGTTTTGCTTGAGGTTTATGAAATACGACATCATTCAATTATGATATTTAGCAATGTTTATGTGAAGTGCACTTCATATTGCTTATTGGATGAGTATATATTCTCAATTCCTGTGCATTAACTACTGCAGGGAGATTCCATCAGGACATTGATTCGGGATCTTGAGTGTTTTTCCTGGGAATTAGAATAGAACTGTTTCTTGATGACCAGCCCATTTATCTTTGGCCCTTATATTCCAGCCTTTTTCTGTGTTGCTCTGACTGTTGCATTATGTTTTCTTGTATTTTGATTCTCATTCCTTATTATTTGCTCCTGCCCCTCTTTTCTTGGCTTTGTTGTGAATGCATATTCCTGGTAGATAGCAACCCTAAAAGTTGGCCTTTGTTTTTGGAATCATTCGGTTTTAGTTTTCAAAATTTTGGAAGTTCATTGCTTCACTTTTTGCACCGATTGAGCATCATCATCCTCTTGATTATCATTCAGAATTCTCTCTTGCCTGCTTCTGTTGGTAGTGGTACTGTATTTTCTATCGTCCCTGTATTGACTGTTGTTCACGTTGAAACTCCTTGGAGCCATATCAAATGGCACAACTTCAAACAATATTCTCACTTTGGAACTCCTTTTGGCCTTTCATTTTGTTTCAACTGGCCCATGCTTGTATTCCTTCTTCTGTAAATGCTTCTGGCTTCCGTGCATCCATCGCAGTTGCTGCACAAGTTTTATTTCTTAGATATATAAGATGCCAAGGACAAGAGCCAGGGCAGCAGCCAGTAAGTCAGATGAACCTGCAAAGCCTGCAGAGTCAGAGAAGCTTTCTGCTCCTGAAGAGCAGGTGGACTTAGAAGGAGACAATGAAGAGACCGTTGAAGAAGAGGTTGAGTATGAAGAAGTAGAGGAAGAGGTGGAGGAAGAAGAGGAGGAAGAGGAAGAGGTAGAAGAGGAGGAAGAGGAAGAGGTAGAGGAAGAGGAGGAGGAGGTAGAGGAGGAGGAAGAGGAGGAGGAGGAGGTAGAGGAGGAGGAAGAAGAGGCGAAAGCAGAAGTTGGAGCTGATGCCAAAAGAGGTCGAGATGGAGATGTGGAGATGGAAAATGCAGAGGATGAAGAGGAAGTGAAGAAAAAACACGCTGAGCTTCTTGCACTTCCTGCTCACGGTTCAGAGGTATATCTCGGCGGGATTCCTTTTGATGCTTCTGAGGATGAACTTAAAGAGTTTTGTGAATCTGTAGGAGAAGTTACAGAGGTATGGCTCTTTCTTTAAAACCCCTCTCCCTCTCAAATGCTGTCATAGCAAGCTAAGAATTCACATGCTACCAACAGGTCCGAATCATGAAGGGGAAAGACTCTAGTGAGAACAAGGGTTATGCTTTTGTGACATTCAGAACTAAAGAATTGGCTTCTAATGCCATTAATGAGCTAAATAATACTGACTTGAAGGTATGTCATTTTGGTTTCTCCCTCCTCCCCCTGGTAAGTTACGAAATTGCTGAATATTAGAACTTGCAGTAATCTTCCCACCTGACCCCCCTTTCCTGCTCCCTACCTCTTAGGGTAAGACAATTAAATGTTCGACATCACAAGCGAAACATCGGTTATTCATTGGAAATGTTCCCAGAAACTGGACAGCAGATGATATGAAGAAGGTTGTCAATGGGATTGGACCAGGAGTTAATGCTGTAGAGCTGCTGAAGGTTGTCTTTCAGTAACCTTGTTGATGTATCTGTATTATTGGTTTTAATTGACGCTCGCCAAAATTTTCCTTTTTTTCCCCTTTCCAATCACAGGATCCACAGAACTCTAGCCGAAATCGTGGATTTGCATTCATTGAGTACTATAATCATGCATGCGCCGAGTATTCAAGACAAAAGATGTTGAACCCGAAGTTTAAGCTTGATGATAATGCTCCAACAGTAAGTTGGGCTGACCCGAAAAATGCTGAGGCTTCTGCTATTTCTCAGGTATTCTGTTCTTCAATTTTGCTTGAGAGTTGTCTCCATTTTCTATCTTCTAGTCTGATATGATGCCACGAGCTCTTTATTCAGCTATAACACCTGTTTAAGCGTCCACTTTTTTTGTTGGGGGAATGGTAGAGTCTTGATGATGGTTTGTCTTATCAAACTTTTTGATCACACTACCTGTAGCACCTCTAAATTTGCTTCATGTAGATCCAAAGTGAATTATTTGATCCATCATTAAACATTGTTGGGCTAAAACCCTTGAAATTTATCTCTCTTAACTGATCTTTCAACCTCAATGATGGTTCAGTGAACTGTTGAAAACTGACACTGTACAGTGTTTTTTCTGTACTTTCGCGTGGCGTTTGTGGGGCTATCTATTCTTGGTTTGTCATGAAATGTGAATTAGTGTTGATGACAGTGGAGGAAGTGCAGGGGTTTGTCACGGGGAAAATGTTCAAGAGTATTTGGAAGGAATGAAACGTGAAATGCGAAATTCTAAATGCTAAATGATTTTGGGAGCAAATGGAATATCACTCTCTCGCTAGCATTTTTTTTAGCTTTTCAAGGAATAAACGTGGTTTGGCAAGCATTTCCATAGATACTCATTTTAAGAGTTTGTATGGACTCTGGTTTCTTGCTCACTTTTCATGATAAGTTATGGACATTTTATCCTGCTATTAGATATCGTTATCTATCAAAGAAAGTCCTCAATTTAAAAGAACTGCAAATAGGCTTCTCTGTGTCTCGATCAGGGTAATAGCTCGTATATGCAACTTTAGTTTTGACTTTAGCTCCATTCTTATGCAGCAAGTTAAGGCTGTGTATGTGAAGAATTTACCCAAAAACATCACTCAGGACCAGTTAAAAAAGCTGTTTGATCACCATGGGAAGATTACGAAAGTAGTTCTTCCGCCTGCCAAAGCAGGCCAGGAAAAGAGCAGATTTGGTTTTGTTCACTTTGCGGAGAGGTCAAGTGCGATGAAGGCTCTAAAGAACACTGAGAAGTATGAACTGGATGGTAAGACTGGCTGTGGCCGTGGTTTGCATTTCCATAAGTGTTGACGATGCATAGGATCTGCTGATAATTATATGATTTTATCTGCTTTTCGTTTTTAACAATAATTGCGATTTCTCGTAGGTCAAGTGTTGGAGTGTTCTCTTGCTAAGCCACAAGCTGACCAGAAATCTTCTGGAGGACCTGCGAATTCACAGAAATCTGCTTTACTTCCAAGTTATCCTCCTCGTGCTGGTTATGGCTTGGTTGGGGGTGCATATGGTGCTCTGGGTGCAGGATATGGTGGTCCAGGATTTGGCCAAGTGAGTATGATATTTTATTTTACTTGGGTTTAGATAAAAAATTATTCTAAAATGTGAAGCTCAAAAAGCATGTAGCTATTTATAGATGGGGATATGTGTTTTAATTAGACTGCTAAACTACTGTTCTTCGCGAGAAAAACCATATATGTTCGTATGTCTATGTTGCTGAGCATCTTTGGAATCTATTCCCAACCCCTTGTTCGTTAGAATCTGTTAGCTTGGGAATTTAGTGTCCTTGTCTGTTTGATTCATTTTTTAACTACTTGTGGATCCAACATGCATGATTTACTAATGTTATTTGATTGCAGCAGATGATCTATGGGAGGGGACCTTCACCAGCTGGCATGGCAATGATGCCTATGCTTTTGCCTGACGGAAGGATTGGCTATGTCCTGTAAGTATATATTTATTTGGTAATTGTCTGAATGTGAATGGGCAGCTCCATGAAGGAGATTTTCATGTATGATTATCCTTGAGACATTTAAAATAACATTTGATAAAATGCTATGAATTTTGAACTTTTTTTGGTTGCTGTTTTGCTACTATACAGACAACAACCTGGACCACAGCCACACACACCACCACCACAACAACAACATTATAGAGGCGGTGGTGGGCGGAGTGGTGGGGGAGGAAGCAGCTCAGGTGGGGGAAGACGCGGAAGCGACAGTGGTGGTCATGGCCGTGGTCGTGGCCGTACCCGCTACAACCCCTATTAAGTTTTTGATTACCCACATCAAGTCTGTATTGCCAGTGAACCTAACTTCTTGGGAGGGGAAGAAGTGTAATATTTGTCTTGTGAAGCAAGTATCCTTCGCTTTTCAGGTCTGTGATGCATTTTAATAGTGATGGGCTTTTTGATAGCTAGCTACATGACCATGATATGGAAAGCTCGTATGATTTGTAATTTTATTTAAACAAGTCGTAACGGCTTCATATTCTCTCACATGTGCCGGTTTCCACAATGTCACGAGTTTCGGAAAATTCGAACAGGCTTCGAGGTTTCCTCGAAGTGTTAACCTCAGTATACATGCATACTCTTCCTGTGACGTTCCTCTTAGACCTAGCAATTCTCTAGATAACTTTTAAAGATTGGCGTGTTTGAGATGCCCGTGTGGTGTGCATGATTAAACTTGACTTTTGCCTAGAAAAAAAGAAAAAGGGGAGGAGATGTAGTCAAACCAAAGGAAATATGCTGGTAAACGAAGCTGCCATTAGTCATCACCGTGAAATGTTGGGAGTAGAATACCAAAGCACATGCAATTACAACCAAATTGACAAATTAAACATGAAATCAACTTTAAAACAAAAAACAAATTAGATATCCATTTATTCTACAAGGTGAGGAGAGAGTGAACCATTTTTTTAATTGTTTGGGAAGTGGCCAATTAAAAATTTGGTATAAGTTCTTAATAAACCAACCTGCATAGTGCAGTGCGAATCTGGATTTCCTATCCAAACGGACGACACGTAAACCATATTAACAAACAATTTAAAACTTAACATTTTAGGAGTCATTTTTCAAATGGTTTAAATAAAATTTTAGAAAGATGAAACAGAAAATGAGATATTATTCGAGATAGAAAATTCGAACTCGTGTAATACACTGCAGATCTTTATTTATAAATGCCTTTCCAGTACTCGGTTCATTATTTTTAATTAAGAATCAAGATTTTGCACGTTGGAGATCAATCTACCATAATCAAGGCATTTGGGTCCTAGAGTAGCCCATACTTTGGAGTAGATTTTTTTTTCTTTTAAAATGAGAGCAATAAATAATATTGACCAACTGGTTATAGTCTGTTACAATATTTCTCAGCAAGTCAAGAGGATGCTTCCATTTCTTGGATCAGCCCATCATCTTTGACGGTTGAATAATTTGAACGCGTCTTTTACTTCTAAACGCATATAAAATGACAGAGACTTAAGCTTCTAGCAAAACAGATTATTTGTTTGATTGAAATTTTTATAGCGTACATCTTTTTCTGGTGTCTGAATTTATCCGGCAAGAAACAAATGGCAGAGGAAACAAGCACAACTACGGTAACGCCGGTTGCTGCAGCTGCAGCAGCAGCGGCAACCACGGAAAAGCCCAAGAAGAAATGCAAGAAAGGATCAGGGCTTCGTTGGGTTCCGACTTCTACCGATCACATTATTGATGCCGAGAAACGTCTCCTTTCGCTGGTGAAGACTCCGCATACGATTGAGAAAGTTGATATAGGGTCCGGGCCACCGGGGTCCCGAGTCCGGTGGTTTCGTTCCGCCAGCAAGAAGCCGAGATTTATCAACACGGTGACATTTGATAACGAGAATGAGAATGCTCCTACCCTTGTAATGATCCACGGGTATGCAGCTTCTCAGGGATTCTTCTTCCGTAATTTTGATGCTCTGGCCAAGCATTTTCGCGTCATTGCCATTGATCAGCTCGGTTGGGGTGGATCGAGCAGGCCTGACTTCACTTGCAAAAGTACCGAAGAAACTGAGGCCTGGTTCGTCGAGTCCTTGGAGGCGTGGCGTAAGGCCAAAAATCTAACCAAGTTCACGCTGCTTGGGCATTCATTTGGTGGATATGTGGCTGGTAAATATGCTCTCAAGTATCCTGAACATGTTCAACATTTGCTTCTAGTTGGGGCTGCTGGTTTTTCGTCTGAAGAAGATGCAAAAAACGAGCGGTTGCTCAAGTTCAGAGCGACATGGCAAGGAGCGGTTCTGAACCATTTGTGGGAATCTAACTTTACCCCCCAAAAGGCTATCCGATTTCTAGGCCCGTGGGGTCCCAATCTAGTTCGGAGGTATACAAGTGCTAGATTTGGTGAGAATGCAGTTGGCGACAGTCTGACGAAAGAGGAGTCGAGATTGCTGACAGATTATGTGTACCACACTCTTGTGGCCAAAGCTAGTGGAGAGCTCTGCTTGAAATATGTATTCTCAATTGGAGCGTTTGCACGTTCTCCCCTCGTACAGAGCGCTTCGGAATGGAAAGTTCCGACGACATTCATATATGGCGTTGACGATTGGAT
The DNA here is from genome assembly GCA_025631175.1 of Iris virginica. NCBI lineage: Eukaryota > Viridiplantae > Streptophyta > Magnoliopsida > Asparagales > Iridaceae > Iris > Iris virginica. The sequence continues at coordinate 13,355 of JAOTQG010133761.1, forward strand.
GTACTACAAAGGTGCACAAGAAGCGCGGAATCGCATGAACGTTCCCTGTGAGATCATAAGAGTTCCTCAGGGAGGTCACTTTGTGTTCATGGACAATGCGAGTGGATTCCATTCTGCAGTACTCTATGCTTGCAGGAGCTTCCTCTCATCTGATCCTGAGAATCATTCCCTCCCTCAAGGGTTGACATTCGCCTGAACTAACAACGTACGTTGCAGTAAAATTTGCTCTTGATCCGGTCGTTCTTAATAGTTTGGCATCTGCCCGAGATAGATACGTTGTAGAAATAATTTTCCTTCTCGTGCACGAATTATACTACTCATTCATTTCTCTTGTACGGGGTTACCTACATATGTTCTTGACTCAAATATTCACCATTCTTTTATATGTATTAGTTGTGTATAGTCTCATCTCTCTCATTCTTTACCATACCTTGTCTCATGATAACTCTGTTTCTTCATCTTGATCGCGACTAACCATCCTTAAAGGTAAGCCCTCGCTATCCTCCGAAGAAGTCACGTACAACCATCAAACCAGAGACCAAAGCAAGGCTCGACAAAACAGAAAGTATCATAGTAAGTCGTTCTTCCCTGAAATGGAACTCTCATGCTAGCTCTTGATCCGCTAGCTAACTGAGCCATTGTTGGTCTGTGCGATCAAATAGAGTTCTTAGCGTGCTGCAGCTGTGAGCGGCGGAGCCAGGATTTGTCCAAGGTGGGGGCGAAATTATATGGGGCCAAATTCTTTTTTCTCCGAAGAAGCTGATAAATGGGTCGAATGATCAAAAATTATAATTAAGGGCAAATGTTCTTAACGTCGTTTTGTTTTGAAATTTTGAAAAAAAAACAATAAAGAAACAAATCTAAGTTACAAGGGGGACGAAACTCAACGGAGAAGCAACCGGAATGGGCGAAAGCCTCAATTTTTTCCGACGAAAACTACTTATATTCAGGAATTTCTAAACGCGGTGGGGTTGGCTGACCCCATACGACCCCACCTGGATCCGCCAATTTTTCCTTATGAGGATATATGGTTTCTAATGAAGTTACGATTCTACAAATATGTCCCTATTATTAGTTTGAAGATTTTGTACGAATTTTCCTAATTGTTTACTTGCGATACTTTTTGTTCTTCATGAACTAGGGCACTATTGGCCACTAACCACTCCGCTCACCAGCCGCTCGGGCTTCGGAGCATAAAGCACTAAACAACCATCAAGGGTCATAAAGCACTAAACACCAACCATCAGTAATTCTTGTTCGTTGATTTTGATCGAGAATAAAAAGTGTCACTAGTTTGTGAGTACCATTAATTTGCTAGATGATGAGTAACAAGAATGAGGTTTGATCCATTCCTAAAGAAAAATAAAAAGTTTGTGAAAACTTCCCTGATCTCCTAAATGTCAGTAACTATTAATATGTTAATCTAACATATGCCATACTCATTTTTTTGATATGAAAAATAACAATTTGATCAGTTTAGCTGGTGGTCTGTAGATATCATAAAATTAATGCAAGTAGTTTTAAGGAGAAATATAATTAGGAGCATCGAAATTTCCGGTTCTTTTCCTTTGCCGGTCAAATATTTTGAAAATACCTGTGCAAAAGAAAATGGACTTTTGTAAAATTTGTGTTGACTTTTTTCGATGGTCCTCCTTTTGTTGCTGTTAACTGTCGTTCTAACTGATCCTCCACAAAGTCAAACATGAGAAAAAGAGGTGATGCTTTGCTTCCGATGGTTGTTTCTTGTTAAGGAAAAAGGCAAAAAAGAAAAGAAAGGATTCATGGTCATCTCTCTCATCTTACCTCAGAAAATGGCAGCCATCACGGAGAATCTTCGAACGCGTTTTCTAGCGTTCTAAAGCATATGAAAAAGGCTTCAGATTCCTCCCAAAAGGAAGAAACCTTATATTCTTTCCAGTATTGAGATTGAAATATTACTGAAATATATATTAGGAAAAATCAAGTTCTTTAAGGTGTTTGTTTTTAAGGTAGAGTTATCGTGGCGAAAATGGCAGAGGAAGCAGTAAGCTTATCTGGGCAGGCCGCGGCAGCGACGTCAGCAGCATCACCCAAGAAATGCAGAGTTGGAACGGCTCTTCGTTGGATTCCTACGTCCACCGATCACATCATCTCCTCCGAGAAGCGTCTTCTTTCCCTCGTGAAAACTCCGTATACCCGAGAGCAGGTTAACATTGGGTCTGGTCCACCGGGGTCTAAGGTCAGGTGGTTTCGCTCTGTGAGCAATGAACCTCGGTTCATCAACACGATTAGTTTTGACAGCGAAAATGATAATGCTCCTACCCTTGTCATGATACATGGGTATGCAGCTTCTCAGGGTTTCTTCTTTCGTAATTTTGATTTTCTTGCCAAGCATTTCAGAGTCATTGCCATTGATCAGCTCGGGTGGGGTGGATCAAGCAGGCCCGACTTCACGTGCAAGACGACGGAAGAAACAGAGGCGTGGTTTGTTGATTCGTTGGAGGCGTGGCGCAAAGCCAAAAATCTATCCAAGTTTGCGCTACTTGGGCATTCTTTTGGGGGATTTGTGGCTGCAAAATATGCTCTGAAGTACCCCGAGCACGTTCAGCATTTACTTTTAGTGGGAGCTGCTGGCTTCTCGTCCGAGTCAGATCAGAAATCTGAGCGGCTTCTTAAGTTCCGAGCAACTTGGCAAGGAGCAGTTTTGAATCACTTGTGGGAATCTAATTTTACTCCCCAAAAGGTGATCAGAGGTCTCGGACCTTGGGGTCCAAAACTTGTTCGCAGGTATACGGGGGCTAGATTTGGAGAAAACGCAATTGGTGACAGATTGACCGAGGAAGAGTCTAAATTGCTGACAGATTATTTGTACCACACATTGGTGGCCAAAGCTAGCGGAGAGCTTTGCCTGAAGTATATATTCTCAATAGGAGCATTTGCACGTTCGCCCCTTGTTCAGAGCGCTTCAGAATGGAAAGTTCCGACAACTTTCATATATGGAGTTGATGATTGGATGTATTACAAAGGTGCACAAGAAGCACGGAGTCACATGAAGGTTCCTTGTGAAATCATAAGAGTCCCTGAGGGTGGTCACTTTGTATTCATGGACAACACCAGCGGATTCCATTCTGCAGTACTCTATGGTTGTCGCAGCTTCCTCCCAGCTGATCCTAAGAATCACACCCTCCCTGAAGGCCTGACACTGGCCTGAAGGATTAATATTTGTAATATGTTTTCATTTGTATAAGAAATGCTTTGTAATTTAACTATCTAATTCATTTAATATACAATTTTATGCATCAGTCATTGTGGCTTGGTAGAATAATGAATGAATCCTCTGCTCTGTACTCTACTTCTATATGTACACAAGTCTATGTGTTCTAACTTTGACAGTCTTCATCCTTCATCTGCTATCCTCTCGCAAACACAACAAGATAGAGTATAGGTTGGGCACTAACGGTAAACCTAAACTCGAGATTCCAATGGGAAGGGAAAAAATGCACAGCAAGAATGTCTCAGTACGTAGGTTTCTATTGAGATAATATCCCACATTGAGAATAAACTAGCCGCATAAACACTTAATAAAGATCCTGGGCTACTCCTCTCATTGCCAATTGGTTTTGAGATGGAACCGCAGACTTTAAAACGATGTCCTTACTCAGCGCCACCCAGACGCGAGGGTAATATCCCACATTGGGAATAACTAGCCGCATAAACAGCTTAATATGCCATCTCTGCATTTCTTCATTGTAAGAGTCATGTAAAATTTAGGATGGTTTGTCTAGTTTGGAATTAGCATAGACGATTAGGGAACAAGTGAACGAACTCTGCAACTCAGAATCAGTTGTAACGAAGCTTTGTATTCTGTCTCGAGGCCTTAAGTGGGAGACCGGAGACTAAGTTTGGACAGAGAAAATACATAAACTGGTAGTGAAGAGCGAACAGGATAACTGGCACAATATGCATCACAAATTGACATAGTTCCCTCAATATGATTCCCACAATCTTCACTTCTAAAGTGAAGAATGAGATCTCTGAATTTAAGTGTTCATATGCAACAATTTTACATTCATAGTGCAACAAATAGATGAGAATTTTTTTGATTAACAAAAAGGGCAATTACAAATTTACTAATACAGACACATACACACATCCGAAAAAGAAAAGGTCAATAGTTATAGTTGTCGATGATCCGCTAGGCGAATGTCAAACCTTGAGGGAGGGTATAATTCTGTGGACGAGATGAGAGGAAGCTGCGGCAAGCATATAGTACTGCAGAGTGAAATCCGCTTGCATTGTCCATAAACACAAAATGACCTCCGTCGGGAACTCTTATGATCTCACAAGGAACCTTCATATGCTTCCGTGCTTCTTGTGCACCTTTGTAATACATCCAATCGTCGTCTCCATATATAAACGTTGTCGGAACTTTCCATTCTGAAGCACTCTGAACAAGGGGTGAACGTGCAAACGCTCCAATTGAAAAGATATATTTCAGGCAAAGCTCTCCGCTGGCTTTAGCCACCAATGTGTGGTACAAATAGTCTGTCAGCAATTTAGACTCTTCTTCTGTCAATCTGTCGCCAATTGCGTTTTCTCCAAATCTGGCACCTGTATACCTACGAACGAGAGTTGGACCCCAAGGTCCGAGACCTCTGATCACCTTTTGTGGGGTAAAGTTAGATTCCCACAGATGGTTCAAAACAGATCCTTGCCATGTCGCCCTGAACTTGAGCAGCCGCTCGTTTTTCTCATCTGCTTCGGATGAAAAACCAGCAGCTCCAACAAGAAGCAAATGCTGAACATGTTCAGGATACTTGAGAGCGTATTTACCAGCCACATATCCACCAAAAGAATGCCCGAGCAGGGTAAACTTTGTTAGATTTTTGGCTTTACGCCACGCCTCCAACGACTCGACAAACCAGGCCTCGGTTTCTTCAGTACTTTTGCAAGTGAAGTCGGGCCTGCTGGATCCACCCCAACCGAGCTGATCAATAGCAATGACGCGAAAATGCTCGGCCAGAGCATCAAAATTACGAAAGAAGAAGCCCTGAGAAGCTGCGTACCCGTGGATCATGACAAGGGTAGGAGCATTCTCATTCCTGTTATCAAACGTGACAGTGTTGATGAATCTTGTGTCGTTGCTGGAGGAGCGAAACCACCGGACTTTGGACCCCGGTGGGCCCGATCCTATGTCGACTTGTTCCTGAGTATAAGGGGTCTTGACGAGCGAAAGGAGTCGCTTCTCGGAGGAGATGATGTGATCGGTGGAGCTCGGAATCCAGCGAAGGACTGATCCGGCTTTGCATTTTTTGGTGGACTGATGATCTGTTGTGGCTGATGATGAGGTTGAGCTGCTAACTTCCACTGCTGCTGCCATATATTTTAGACTGGATTTCTGAGTTGAAAATTTGTTGGTTAAACTGCAATATTTGATCTGAAGAATATTTGAAAATGTAAGTATTTTTGTGAATGAAATTGTGAGGGAACATTTTGCGGTTTTATATGGATGGAAGAAGACGCGTTCTGGCTTTTTTTAGTCCATGTCAAGGATGACGGATGGGAGTTCAGGTCTTCTAGATACACTACTAATTATTTTTTTCACTCAGGAAGCAGCGGGAATGGAACTTTACTCGTGTTTAATAATACGAGTAAATTAACACGCTTTATATTTTCTTATTATATAATATTAATTAAGTGATACAGTAATAATTGATTGATGTCGTAAGTAGGTCTGAGCGAAATAAATGTAAAATCGAACCAATCGAACCAAATCGATAAAATCGATCGAAAATAAATCGAACCAATGTATTGGTTTGGTTTCGGTTTCTAGTACTATCAAAATCGAGAATATTGGTTTGGTTCCGATTTAACCATAATACTCCCTCCGTTCCACAATAGTGGTCCTTTTAGGATGTAGCACAAAAACTAAGATTTGCTTAATTATCTTCTATTATTCCACTTTTATCCTTCAATTAATACTCTAGAGTTAAAAGTCTCTTCAAATTCTTCATTCATTAATGCTTTAAGAGTAAAGGGTAATTTAGGAAAAAATGAGTATAAATTGGTAAAAGGACAACTATTTTGGAACATTTTACAACTTCTAAAAGGACCACTATTGTGGAACGGAGGGAGTATTACACTTTTCAAACCGAATCGAACTGAAATTATACTACTACTATATATTTAATTTTTTTATATATAGGTGCTGTTTGTTTGAGCTTAATGAACATCCGATAGGGGGTTTCGTGTAATTTAATCAGACAAATGATAAATTAGACTGTTTAATAATTTTTTTCTCTTTCAGATCTGAAAGCAGCTTAATATGTTTTAATCAATCAGCTTTAAAACTAAAGCTGAATAATTAAGACCCAGGAACCAAGGGGTGGCTTAGTGGTAGAGTCGTGCTTTACAATATGTAAGGTCACAGGTTCGATCCCTTCCCATGTCCCCTTGGGGCCGCAAAAAAAAAATGTTTAAAAAAAAAAGAATAGTTAAGACCTACATCAGAAACTCTTTTGAACAATTTTATCCCTTTAACAAATATTTAAATTTCTTAATTTTTATTTTTTTTTCTTTGTACATTTAATTTAATAAAATTTAAAATAAATTATATGTCACTATTATATATAACATTTTTGAGTTCTTATGCATAAAATTAAAATAAAATGAGATTATATTTGTGTTTTATATGTATCAA
>JAOTQG010133871.1:0-20031 GCA_025631175.1 Iris virginica
ATTTTCGAGGCGGTGGGGTTTTCAGCCCCCTCCAGCCCCCCCCCCCCCCCCTCCTCCCTGCGCCACTTAAGGTAGACACATAACAATGATCCAACTAACCTTATTTGCCCTAAAAAAATAATAATAATAATTACATACAATCTATAGTATAGAGAGGAAAGGATATACTGTTCTAGTAAATTCCCTCCCTCACTCAATCCTTTTATTTTTACATCACTTTCTCTATCTATTTTTCTCTTTCCTCTCTATAATTTATATATAATTATGTACTTAGTTATATTAATTCGTTTTTAGATGATTTTATTATTTAATTTATGTATGATATATTTCTTAATTTTTGATTTCGTGCTCCCAAACACGATATTTAATTTCGAACTTGACTGGCTTGATAATGAAGTGCAGTCGAGTGTTAAGATGTTTCCCAATCATGATGGAGATAAGTAAAAAATCACTAACAATTCTCTTTTAAAAAAAATAATTTTTGATTCGAGCACACATTAGTGAAGAAATAAAAGTTAATCATAACTAAGTGGTAGGAAAGAAAAACGTGACCGTCAACCCCCTACTTTAATTAAAGCTCGCTCAGTGTCCGAAATCAGGACCCGGGTGAACCATGGTAACTCGGCGAGAACTTTTACCTAAAAAGTGCAAAAGCAACAATTATCCTGAAAAAATAAATTTTTTTTAAACGATACTTATTTTGAAATGAAAAAGATAATTTTTCAACTTTAATTGGACAACAAACTCCCTCCATTCAACCCTTTTATGGCTTGACCTGATCCTCTCTCTCCCTCTTTCCCTCCTCGACCGACTTGGCTCAAATGGCAACAGATATCTCGGTGTTACCGTTTGGGGGGGATGCATAAAAAGCTTCACTTGTGTTGCTTTCCGCCTGTAAGGAAACGACCATTAGTGTATTTTAACGTCACATGAGCAAGGCCTCGTTTTTCCTGCCTTTCAAGTACAGCAGCACCTTAGCTATCGGAAATGGCCACTTGACTTCCGAAACCTTTAGTCAATGGGAGATTCATGTCGGCTATAACACTATAGAAATGCACCACTTTTCCCTTTTACATGCACAGACTGCCACGTGGAATAATAAGAGGATGGCCCACCAAAGAGACCAATCAAAGTCTAATCTTCCTAATGTCAAGGAACCGGTGTCCATGTTTGGAAAATAGTCAATGATTTATAGTTTTGGAGACCTAGGAGAACAGGAAGTCAGGAACTATGTTCTTCCACATGGATGCTCTATTATACAAATTTGGTAAACCATTCAACCAAAACTCCATTGTGACAAGAAAACGCAATATTGTACCTTGTGCTATATGTCTGATACGTTCCTTTAGCAAAACACGATAAAAACTTGCTATCAACAAATGTTTTGCTACAAATCCTGCAACCAAAGACAACTTCCTTCTCCTTGGGCCGGGAAAACAAGACAAACAAAGACGCTGTCGCTACTGGCTGCTTTTCCATTTGTTTGTCGGTCACCACAATAAAGTCGCTGGATCTCTCGTCAAACCACAAGAGCACACCAGTGAGGTTGGGCAATACTCAAAAACTCTGCAAACAGATGACCAGCTATAAAGATCCTTCTGTAAATGAACCCCAACTTCGGGAACCTGAACTCACTTGGACCTACTGATACTGAATCGTAATAAGATTTTGAGATATAAACTTAACCCTCTTCCCAGTCTATATCATCATCCTCATTATCATCTCCTGAAGCATCAGCTTGAACATTCAGGTCATTCACCTTGAACGTCTCGCCTGCAATGCGTGAATACGACCATGAAACACATCAGAAACCATAATTGCACCCAAATGTAAATATTAGCTAAATTTTAATGTGAAGGATCGACGAGAACTTCACTGCCCAAAAGTACACTACCAGAAAGAAACCAGAAAAGGAAAATGTTCCCTTTCATACTGGAATGATAAATAGTTCCTCGAATTATAGTGACAACAGGTCGAAACCTCACGTACAAAGTTTTTGAGTTTTTCCATAAATGCAACAACATCCAAGGGTTAAGATAAAAACTTACATTTATACTCGAAATCAATTGGTTAAGGTCAAAATTTTTATTTATACCCAAAATTCATTGTTTATGGTTCAAATTTTCATTTATTAAAAAAAATGTGCACTTGAAAAAGTATTAAGGGTAATGAGAAATTTACGAATTAATGCTCATTGACATTTGAGGCGGCCAAAAACTTGAAGACAACCCAATAGTAGTACAAATGTAAGGAAAGGAAGCAGGCCCCTAGGTTTATTCTGAATAATAACTAGGTTTGCTTCCATCGAAATGCTGTTTCGACTATTCATCGCTGATTCAACTAACCATTTGCAAAAGCCTTGAAGAAGCATTAGAGATCAAACAGTAGGTAATAAAATTCGGATATTTACCTGCAGCTGGAGCATCTTCCTCCCATTCAACATCATCCTCTCCTTCATTCTCATCACTGCGTTTGGACTTCATCCCAACTTGGCGTTCCGAAGATGTGGCATCAACACCATCAGAGATGCTAGTGTTAGGCAGCTCATTTTCCCTCTTAGTAGCTTCTTCTTGTTCTCGTTGCCTTTGAAGCAGAGCAGCATAATATGCTTTGAAATATTCATCCTACACCAAATAAAAATGGAAACAAGTAAATTTTCCGGACAAGAAAAGACCAAGTACAGCCTCCATTGGAACCAAAGAGCCCACTTTCCTTTTCAACATAACAACATAAGATTAAATCAAATAAACTTTAACATACAATTTTTATGTTTAGGTGATGAATTTAGATTGACGGAAACCATATTAAAAATACTGTCAACTCCGAAGTGTAGTTAAATGACCAAAAAAATCAAAGGTGTACTTTTTTAATGGAACTGAGGAAGTGTAAGAAAGATGAGTCTATAAGTTGAAACAAACATTTATATTCTTCACATCAGCCTCCTGAGCAATTGACTTCTTATCATCAGACGATTCGACAGATGCTGACGCACCCTCCGCAGCTGATTCTTGCCAGGCCTCACCACGCTGCTCTTTTGTGAGGTTCATCCCTTGCTTGATCATCCATGGAGGCAAAACCTTCAACGGTGCACTTCCATTTTCGGCTTTAACGTTATCTTTATCATCAACACCAGCGAAGGCAACTTCAACCTGCAAAGAAGTAACCATTTGTTATTCAAAATATTTATTCAATAGCTAAATGTCTAAATAATCTCCCACTTGATGGCCTATAAAAGAAGAATATTGGTACAAACAATAACCTGAGCGACAATCAAAATTAAAATACATGATCAGCAAGCTAGCATTAACAAAACATAAACACTTGCTGGAGTTTCTGATAAATTAAAAGGAGAAAAATCCATTAAATAAAAGTGCACCTTTGTCTCTCCAAGAAATGGCATTGGTGTTCCATTATAACCCCCCTGAGAAGATTTGGAGAGATCATTGGCACTAGAATCACCATTTGCTGCACGTGCAGCAGCATTTGCTCGAACTTCCCATGCTTGAAGAGTTCCAAACTCAGGTACTTGCAAATCCTTTACTCTATTAAGCTGATCCATTAATGGTTTGAGCTCGGCCTGCATTTCTTTAACATTATCATCTACTGGAAATACTTAAAATGCATGAAATAAGCATCAGAAATATTCTTTAGTGGCATTAGATTCAAGGACTGTGAAATTTAGTCTGCAGACAAAATTTTGAGAACTCAACAACAGGACCTATGAAACGTTCCATGAGATCAACCAACTAAAGAATAAGAACCAAGTCCCAAAAAGAGGATAACAAATGTTTGAAGATTTTTAATAATGCTTAATAGACATAACGTTGAAGAGTACTTTGATCTAGCTGCCTACCTAAAGATGGAAGGAGAAGGCCAGAAAACATAGCAACAATCAACACCACATCTATAATGGGCTGAATTTGTGCATAAGCATTAATGAAGAACAGCATAAACTTTTACCAGGCAGCACTCAAACTGTATATCAACATCAAACAAGAACTCACAGGCTAAGCTCATTAGTAATCATTGGATAAATATACAAATGGACAATTATGCATAAAATATAGAAGAAGCTATGCTGTTCAATTTCAATTCAAACATGGTTTTGCTCACACAAACCAAAGTTTTACTCATCCCACGTATGGTTTGTAGAAAAGCAAATATTAGCAATTTACTGTCGAATGAAGAAATTGAATTATCAGCAAGATACCGATGCATAGATTATTCCATCTCTAATGGTAGCGAGGGTAGCAGTAGAAGAATATCACATTATTCAAAAGCATAATTTACTCGCAGAAGCTTCAAAAATGATCACAAATAGTTTCGTCCAGTTCTATAATTTGGGGCGTATGATGAATAATGCAGATAGGTTTTATGCTCCTCATCGATGCATATATTATTCCATCTCTTATGGTAGTAAGGATAGAAGTAGAAGAATATCACATACTTCAAAAGCATAATTTACTCGCAGAAGCTTCACAAAATTGATCACAAATAGTTTCGTCCAGTTCTATAATTTGGGGCGTATGATGAATAATGCAGATCGGTTTTATGCTCCTCAGGATACAAGACAGATCTTAATCATTCATGCCATACCCACAAATTATACAATTGGGCAAAACTTCATTTTATTCGATTAAATCACAACGAAATCTAGGAACCAAAAATCAAATAACCAAAAAAACAAAGGAATGGGGTGAGAAGCGTCTGTCAATAGAAACATAGTCTTCAACCACATCCAATCCCACTCTCATCACAAGCAAAGTCGCAGGTAACAAACCACATACCCAGCAAATGCCCCTATGATGGAACATGTTGACTATTGATGAACTGTTTAAGTTCACACCAAGACGTAAACTTGTATCCAACAAAGCAGAATGAAAATTTTAAACAATGGCTAGAAAATGTACGTAAAAAGCAACATACCTCCATTTTTTTAAGCTGATCTGACACCTTCTCGCGTCTTCTTCTCCTTGCATTGTCATCTCCATCTCCCATTTCTTGCGCCGCCAACTTATCACTCACTGCGACTAGCTCCCCTCGCCCCTCCTCGCATTTCTCACAGTGAAAATTGAGATCCACTCCAACCAGACGAATTGCATCCAGAGCAGTATACCTGAATTCAGAATAAGAAAAATATTAAGCTTCCATCTGTAAATCTTCACCATATAAAAACTTGGCAGTTCGGAGGAGAGACCTTCTCGAACAATTGGGGCATATATATTCCTGAATTGTGTCCTTGTTCTCAATTTCATCCTTCAGATTTTTCTTCATTCGGTGCAGTCTGTACCGCAAAACATCATATATCTGCAGCAACCTCTATTTCTTTTACATTGTGTCACATTCATGCATAACATCTTATAGAGCTTATAGTCAAACTCGAAAAGAGCATGGTGTATAACACCAATTTCTTGATTCCACTTAAAAACGTCATAGGAATGCCTTGAAACGGTCAAATCAGTAGCAAGGGTACAAGTAAAGTAATCAAAAGCAATATCTCTATCAGTATGTTAACATGTCTGTTTGATGTATGAGGTTCAAAGCAGGTATTCCGCAACCGAACTTAACAAAATTAAACTACTGTTAATCGAAAAGCATGTCAAGAAATAAGAATGAAGAACCTACAAAATAGTCGGTTTGAAAAGATAACTGAGACTGGGTTGGAGAATATGAGTTCTTTGGTCGAACTGTATTTAATTTTACCTCATTTTTTATGTAGTCCTCAAAGCAAAAAATTATAAATACACCCTTACCCTTCTCATATATATTTATTTATTTATTTTGATGAAAGAAGAATATCATAGATATAGAAAGAGATTACAAAGAAAGCGGGCAAGAAGTCCGCCAAAAAGCCAACAAAGCAAAAACCCACAAATTATTGTATAGCATTAGCAGTTTTCCAATCTCTAGACAAACTCTGAAAAGCGCCATAACTCCTAGCCCAAAGGGAAGTTTGCACTGTGATCTTCTCCCACAAAAGTGAGCGCGATAATTCTCGATTTCTGAAATAAAAAATTCCGCTCAACTCAAATGTTCCGCAATAGGCTGAACACAGCACATCCCCACAGCAAAGAAGCATTCATTCCTCGATCGATCAAAGCCGTGTCTAATCATACAGGAATCCTCCACAATAGAAGGCAAAATGCAGATCTCGCCTCGTACCCCAAACAGCATGCAGCATAGACTCCAAGTCATAGGGCAATGCATAAACAAATGTTCGTAAGATTCGCTAGCTCCCACACACATAACACGCACATTTGGAGAGATATATCACATATGTCTTTGGATGTCGCCTTTGCCGCCAATCATTAATATTCAACGGACCATGGACCGCTGACCAAACACTAAAACGGAACATTGGACTTCCAAATGAAATTATAGAGAGAAAGGAGAGTCATGTTCTCTATGTGGATGAAGAATTTTGGTGAAAGACTTAACATAAAAGGCTGGTCGTGTACCCAAATTCAACGATCGGATTGATGCTCCGGAGAACGAAAAGACGACACCTGATGCAATAATTCTGCAACTAACATGGATTCTTTGTCATTGAGATTCCGAGCAAAATGAAAATTTCAATTAAACTGATCCCCTCCCTAACAAGAAAAGTAGTAATGGCAGCGTTATGAGTACTGAAAAACCGAAACAAACGAGTAAAAGAGAACTTAAGGAAAAAGTTCCCTATCCAAAGATCCTCCCAAAACCTAACTCGATTCCCAAGCCCAACCACATGACGAAGATGAGGAGAGGATAGAAGAGGTGAAAACAACTAGCAATAAACTTCCGGGGACTAGCATACGTAATAGAAAGATTCATAGATGCATGATGCATCCCACCCATTCTGGTTAACACCAAACTTGATCCTAATAACTCTATGCCATAGAGAATTAGGCTCTAACGGAAAACACCATAACCACTTGCCAATCAAGGAAATATTATTGATAACCAAGTTCCTAAGCCCTAAACCCCCATCCTCCTTCGACCTGCTAACCATATTCCAAGCTACCAAATGATCCTTATTCCCCTCTCTGGTTCCACATCACAAAAATCGGCGCATGATCCCTTCAATGCTCTGTCACCCCCGTAGGTAGCTTGAACAAAGACAAATAATGAAGGTCTCTCACCTTCAATATGCCGATAATACCATGCTATTTTTGTTCGAGGGGCATGGTAGATCTGCGAATGTCCTCAGTGTTCTTCAACTTTTCGAGGTTGCGTCTGGCTCAAGATCAACTTGAGCAAGAGTGGCTCGGCTGGTATTAATGTTGAACCTTCGGTTCTAAGTTCGTATGCTACTCTTTTGGGTTGTTCTGATATGAATTGTCATTATACTTACCTTGGAATTATGTTAGGTAAAAATCTCAAGGCGACTAGGTTTTGGGATCCGGTTATTGACAAGATGTCCAAGCGATTAGATGGGTGGAAGTGTGCATATTTCTCTTTAGGGGAAGAGTTACTCTCATCGAGTCATGTTGTATCCCCTACCCTTCTTATATATGAATATTTTAGATATAGGTTCATGTATATTAAAGCACATGCTATATAGGAATTCATAGAGGTTGCCATACAATTTTGAATTCTAGGCAACAGTTTTCATAATTGACCACAGGATTTAGTCTTTTCGGTAGATTGGTTTTCTCATGAGGCAGCTATTCACCCTAGTTGTATAGGCCAAGCATGTATGTACGACCTTAGAGTAGTCCAGGGACGTAGATTAAGTTGAGGACCTTAGGTGCACGCAAGCTTCTAAAACAAAGCACCTTATGGACAAAACCAAAATACAGAAGAAAAAAAATACTTAGCTTCGCTCAGCCTTAATCCCATTTACTTGAGGTCAGCTACTCTCTTCCTCATTGCAAAATATTCGTAGGATGATGTCCTTAGGATCTGGCAGGGAAAATGTGCTGGCTGTGACTCTACTTAACGCAACCCTTATTGTGTATCCGATCTTGGGACAAGTTGTATTCAGTATTAGCGTAAGCGCAAGACAGGCAGAGTTGACGAAAATAAAATATGTGAATTATGAGGTCATATGCAGGTGTAGATAAATTGGAAATTACTAAGGAAGTAAGGAACTCTAGCTCGGTAGTCAGTAACACACTTCTCCCAAGGGGGAGGTTAGGTGTTCAAGCCTCACTAAAGGCAATATTGGTATAGCCTATATAGGCATTGATTCCGAGAACTTTGTAGCAGCCTACAGCATTATTTGAAAAATAAAACTAGTTCCCCTCCATTCTTTTTTTTATTAAATTTTTTTATAAATAGTAGACTGGAAATTCTTAAGGACAAGAATCAAGGACAGCACTCTTAAACTAACTTCGAGGAGCAATACCAATCAAAATCCTCAAGAGTAACTGCCGCATATGGCAATTGTCTAACAGAGGTGGATCACTTAACCTGGGAAAAAAATTATATCATGTTCAAATTTCAGAGGAACACCATAATTAGTTCCCGTTCCAGGTTCATATTATCCAGAGAAGATTTGAACTATCTTCCGGTTCATATCATCGACGGTAATGTGAGGTGAAGAATTTCTAATTATTTCCATTATAGAACCTTCCAAAGAAGGGACTCTCCAATGGGATTCTGAGTCTTTGCTTTTTCTTGACCCAATCGGGGGCTAATGCCTAATAGACATCAACTTTGGTCCTAGATTCAAGGTTCTTAGAAATAAAACTTTTTTAAAAAATCAAAATGCAAACATCATCGTTTTTACGGAAGCAAAGTGCAATACATCACAAAAAAGTAGTCAATTTTCAACCACAAAACTGAAGAGTGATTGATCATCTTTGTAAAGGAGGCTAACATGAGTATCATAATTAAGAAATTGAGGGGCAAAATAATGTATATTAATGGAGGTAGATAAAAACATAGACATCATGAATCTAAAAAGACAAACCTGCGCATAGTCTAGACAACAGTAAGAATGAGTGTGCAGCTTAATCTTTTCCTCGCCATCTCTTCCGGTGTGAGCATCTGCAGTGGCAGCTACTGCAGCACTGTATATTTTTGCACCTTTCGCCGTCTGTAACGATAAAATAAAAATAGTAATCAATAACTGCATAACTCAACAAAGCTCCACCCTAACTAGTTGCACCAAATCAAGCCGTGCAGGAACACTAGATTATAAGTGAAGAAGTACATATTCTCCATAATCAAACAGACTTCCGATCAGCTTGCAATTGATCAGGATTGAAAGCTTCTAAAAGTCACTTCAATAATGTAGTCACTAGGTTGAGAGTCATTAGATCCGGTCGAGAAGTTACCTCCCAACATTCATCATAGGATGTGAACAGTAACCAGGTCACCTAGGGCACTACAGACAACCTAGAAGACTGATGTATGCCTATTGCCAAAGTACACTGCAAGCTCAAGATAAACCTGCAGACTGTTGGTCATTCGAGAAGGCTGGGAGTGATGGTTGGTCGATAGCTAGCCATTAACATTATTGTACAAAGGGATGGCGGCGGATGGCCAATCGCTTATAAATATTCTATCTATTGCATAAACATATTTCTTGCATTATACTACGCTTTGGACTATAAATATTTTCTCAAAAGCTAACACATGTCTGAAGGGAACATGTAAGCTTCCCTATTAGTAACTATTTCCGCCAACATACCCTAGTAGGTGGGAAGTTTTTGATGTTCAAATACAACAAAAAATTAACTATATGTGGATACTTAACATGTGCATTAGGCAAATGTTTTCCAACCCTTGCTTGAATTCCTCAATCATTTTATCTGAGACTCCAAATATTTAAGAGGTAATAGCTTTACTCGTACCCTTGCAATGGAAAAGTACTGTATCTAAAAAACAACTATAATAAGGCATGCTCTTTATAAGCTAGTGAAGTTTTTCAATAGTCTAAGTATTGAAACTTTACTAAATGCGTGACATCCCTATTTTAGGTCACTGTCAAATGAGAAACTGGTCACTGAAGGTTCTTTGATCCTGGTAAGTTAGACACAAAAGCAAGTAACAACTTTAAGGAACTTCCGAACTTATACTGATTTTCTATTGGCATAATATGACATCAAATCGTTAAGTGGCATAAGCCCGATCCCTTCCCTATAGATGAACACCGGTAACGTCATGCAATGATGTCTCCAGAGCGCCACGTAAACGAAAACGAATGCAAACCAGAAACCTTGGCAACAGAGAGTTTATTTTTATACATAAATATAGTCATAGACATAGAAATACATTTATAGACACACGTACACACACATTATATATATATATGGATTTTGTTAGGATACCCACTTAAGGAGTATCTGAACAAGTGGCCCATGTTTTTGGATCAAAATACCCCTATTCTTAAATAATGTGGGTATGCAAAGGGGTAAAATTGTCTTTCACCTAATGTGGTAATTTAAGTCACACTTAATGATGAAAGAAATGCATAAATACGAATTAAAAGTGCAAAGGAGAAAAGACAATCTTGCCCCTAGTATAATTTTTTTGAAAGTTTAATTCATTCTTTGAGACCAAGGGCATTTTGGTACCAAAAAACAGGGCCACTTGTTAAGATACTTCTTAAGTGGGTATCCTCACAAAACATATATATATAATGTGTGTGTGTCAGGGATGATGCTAATCATAGAACAAAATCAGGTAGGATAAAATGGAAGAGTGCATCCGGAGTCCTATGTCACTGAAGTATCAATCAACTTAAAAGGATTTTTTTGTAATAGGACAGCCATTAGACTCACACTATTGTACCGAAAGCTCCAAAGAAAGATCATCCTAACAAAATGAGCGTCAGCGAAAAGCGAATGTTTAGATGACTGGGTGGTAAAACTGGAGAAGATAAAAGTTCGTGGTAAAAATACGCAGATGGTGAAAGTTGCTTCTATAGTAGGGAAAATGAGACATACTGGTTAAAATGGTTCGGACTCTTAGTGCACCCGTTAGGAAGTGTGATGATATCAACCTCAACAAGTGACTAATTCTTCATGAGCAATTAATTTTAGAAAAAAATTGATTGTTTTTACTCTCTTATATCTGGATCATTGGGAACTATCAGCGTATGCCCACTGCTTACACAGAAAGGAGGAAAGGGGGAAAAAATTAAAATACAGAACACAAGCATCAGAAATTTTAAATCTACAATGGAGCTACAACAAAGGGAATGCTGAGTATTATTGAGCACAGTGCATTACACAATCAATTATAATGCATAATCAAGTACAGATGAGCAAATAATCAGACAATGCACTAACCTCTTTCCTGTGATCCCGAGTTACTAGCTTTTCTTCTTCAAAAAAACGCAGAATTCGACGAAGTTGCTTTGAGTGCAGCTTTAAGTCCTTCGCCAAGTCTTCCTCACGCACCCACTGACGTCTAAAATAGACACAAAAATGCATAGAATCGGACGATTAAAGATGGATTCCCTCTCTCTCTAGCAACGCAAAACAGATACAGAAAAGAAACACTAATAGAGGAACTACACGGTAACACTTCGCATGATTGAGAATACTAGTTCTCCAACAATTATTATATTCATTCAAATCTTCCTACTTCCATGTACCCTCTGAGCAATGACACGTACAAGAATCACCTATCAAAAGTCATCTTAGAACAAAGATCCACGATCACCCAATTGTATAATATTGATGGTTGATATTCTTTATAGATGTGTATCACCCTCTAAGAAAAACTTACAATGCTACAAAAAGAGACTAAGGTTTGGGAGGGCCCATCCAGTCCCTCACCTCCCAACCCACCCCCACTCAGAAAAAAATACATATATATGTATATTATATATATATATAATACACAAATTTAAAAAAAATTGCTTGCACTGATAAGAAACAGAGTCGAGATATTCTATGTGAGAGCATCTGAGGGATAAAACTGCAATAGCTTTCTGTTGTAAGAAACTTAAACAACCAAAATGTAAACAAAAACGCTACATTTTCGTGAGGTTCACCAGCAGTTGATACTTGACTGGTGGCAATATGCTAATAAATTGCTTCTTCCGCAATCATATCCAAAGGAAAACTGAAGATTCTCTAAAGCTAATTACTTTACAAATGTTGATGGAAATGAAGTTCTGTAAATGTACCAAGTAAGCACTTAACAGGAAACAGAACTAACAAAAATGGGTATGAGAGAGACTTTTTTTTTATTTCTGCAAATTACACAAAAACTTTAACTGGATATATTGTATGTTTATGTGATTCCTGTGACAAAAGCTGGGTTGAAAAAGATTTGCAGACCCATTAGAGCTGACGGATTGGAGATTAAGAGCTTTGTATATTCCAACAAGGCCTTATATGTTTTTCAAAGGAGGATCACAATATACTAACTTTTTTGATAGAAAAATAAATTTTATTAGAAAGAAGAAAATAGTACAAAGAGGTGGACTAGAGATCCACCAAAAACTTAAAAAGCCAAAACCGCTAAAACAAAAAAATATCCAGTCTAAAGCTATATCGAGCAAAAAAGAAGATTTCCAATCCCTAGCCAAGTCCACAAAAAGCAAGCTTGTAAAAGCTCCCAAACATCGAGTCCAAAGAGAGGCCCGAAAAGAAATCTTCTACCAAAGAATGGAATATGATAACTCATGATCCCTAAATATCCGGGAATTCCTCTCTATCAAAGTGTTCCATAACAAACTGAACATTGCAAACATTCAACAAGATCCGAGCATCCTTAGCCCTACCAAAACCCTCGTATTAAATCAAGCAAATATCCCAGATATTCAGAGGGATACAACCATATTCCCCTCTTACCGCATGCAAAGAGCTCCAAAGATGCCACGTCACAGAGTAATGTAGGAACAATTGATCATGCGTTTCACTGCTCCTCAAAGACATAACACACACTATACTGAAGATCGCAATATATTGAAGAATGTGGTAGTTCATTGTTTTGAGCTAGTAGTGAAGGATGAAGGCCAGGGATGATTCAGAGTTCGCGGGGATTAATCGTGGAAATATACTAAACGTGGTTATACTCTTTCAGCAAGTTCATTGCAACTTAAGTTAGGAATAGGGCCGCAAGATTAGAGCTTGGATGAACCCCCATCGCAGTGAATGTGATGACCTCCAGGTGTCTGATTTGCTATTGATAAACATGCTAGTTCAGCTGATAACACGGTGACTGGGAAAAAAATAATTGAACTGTCGAGAGGAATTTTCAAGCTAGAGAGCGGGTTAAAGTTGAGCATTTTAATATTTTTTTGTATAACATAGATAATCCACGAGTTAGTGCCTACCTGAAGGAAGCTTCAGACTTCGGAGGAATGAACTTCTCTATGTTAAAGATGGACAGATAGCACGACAAAGGCGATCGAGAGATCCGTGAAAAAAGAAGAATGGAAGAAGGCAAAAATGCCAACATGAAAATCATAAATACAAACTAACACAACGCAGCTCTCCTGACTCTAAACAAATTGTTTAAAGACAAACAGGTTAAATCATATTCTAAGGCTATTAGCCTATTACTCTAAGTTGGCATATTTTGTGTGAACAGTGTCTCAGAAAGCTATCTCACATCCTCACTTGCACCATTTAGACGTGATAAGACCTAGGCTATAATCTGTTAGTTCTTTGCTGTTGTAAATGTGAAGTGGTCAGGGTGTTACAGACCCTTCCATTTTAGCTGTTCTTAGGGATGGGCCAATACAGTCAAATATTACATTATCCAACAAGGAAAGATAAATTGTTGGCTCCCTATTGCCTCTTAGGAACATATCGATAAAGAAATCGGAGCATCTAGTTTAATCATTGAATCTCTTGATGTCAAATGACTCAAATCTGTTCTGATTTTAGTTCGCCATGGAAAATAGAGACTACATAGAGTCATAAAGTATGCTAGAATTCTCAAAGTGTTTAGGTTAGGAACTTGATGTAGGTTGTTTTAGTTGGATTACTGTGGGCATAAAAATTAGGATGAATGCAGAACCCAGATTTTCCACATGATTGGTGAAACAACAGTAAGCATTGTTCCTCTGCTAGCTACCGACCAATGCCATTAAATAGAATATGGAAGCCTGAGAGAGTGCCATTGCTGATTCTTGGAGTCAACTTATTTCGGTAATTTGATAAGATTGACATGGGAGGAAAGCGTGAACCTGTTCAAGAGACTCGTGTAGTTTCTAACCTGCTTGAAAAAAGCAGGAGTGGCTGCTTTTGGTGGCTAGGATAAAAGAAATTTTCAGTAACTATGTCATGAAACAAACAAAAACAAGTACCAACCCTCTTCAAAGATACAATGCAGTAATAGTACATTCCATATAATCAGGAAAAACTAGTCTATAATTAAGTGAAGCCTGAGTTGGAACAGGAGCATTTTCCGTGCAGAAAAGCACCTCTATGCATATTCCACATCACCCTAAGTTCCAACTGCTGACAAACAGAACCGCCACATTTACCCTATGGCATTGAGAATGGGTTCACTACCTATCAAGTAATTCTATAATCCCTAAGCCCTTAAATAATCATTTAACAGCATGTGTCCGTCGGCACAAAATACTTATATTAAGATACTGGAAAATACATGAAAGGTTGGTAGTTCAAATGGTGTTACCTGGTGAGAGCATCAAGAACCACGACAGCAATTCCTCTATTGTCGCCCTTGCCCGATTTCGGCAGATTTTCAGCTTTCGGTATATCGTCATAAAACGCCCTTGCAGCCAATTTCACCAACCTAATCGGAATTGAATGAACACAAACACGAGCACAAGTAAGCAAGACAAGAAACGCTTTGAATCGAAGTATTTAGGTTAAACAACAGGAGGATTATGTGAAATTAGGGTTGCTTACTTATTAAATGGTTCGACACTCATGTTTGTCCAGTCAAATCAACGTATTACCGGATAATTAATCGGTCGAAACAACTAAACTTCACTGCGGAATCCAATCGTATGATATTCAAATCGAGAACCGGAACAACATAGGAGATTCCGTGGTGTCCGAAGACGATGTCAGAGGGTTTTTCACTTCTTTTTTTTTTTTCGCTTCTTGGGATTCGATGATTGTTTGTCGCTCTTTCTTGAACAAATCGTGCAAAACGGAGATAGTAGTAGAATTAAATTGGGAAAATTTTGGCGATAGTCGTGAAATAGGGCCAATATTTATTGTAGCCCCAATATCCTGCAAATCGTATCACGCCCTTATAACAACTCCCCCTAAAATTTGTTATTATGGGTTTGTGCGTTTGATTTATTGATTTAACGACGAAAGTAAAAAGTTAAAAAAATATATATATACAACAATAGTTGGATTAATAAGAAAAGAAAATCAGAATAACACAATCATATATTTTTATCTTATAATAATTTCTTCTTTCTTATCGTTGAACTCACCTTTAAGACTTTTTAAATTAAAATATGCTACGAGCTTACAATAGACATATTAAATTTTTTCTTATAAATTTTCACTTTATTAAAAATATAATTTATGGATTTATCTTTAAAACTCCTTAAATTAAAATATACTACGAGGCTACAAGGAACATGTTAAAATTTTCCTAAAATAATTTCACTTTATTAAAACTATAATTTATATTACTACATTATTTATAAACATCACATTCCATTGAAGTATAAGTTACTATTACACAATTTTTTAAATATAATGTAATTTATATTATAAGATAGTGTAAAGTGATATATAAAATAAATTAATTTTTATAAAATAAACATGAGATAACATAAAATTAAAATAAATTTTTCATATATCATAAATAATTACTCGTTAGAAAAATAATGGTTATCAACAGATCGGTGGAAATTTTTTGAATTATTTTTCACGTTATTGATTTTGTACAGGACCTCTACTTATAGTACAGTTTTTTGCTATCTATGAAAAGTATAGTTATAATAGTTTACACGAATTTTTTTTCTAAATTGTGGAAGTTAATGGTGTCGGACTATCCTCTGATATCTCGATAATATTCTAAACTCCCCCTCAAGTTGAGTAATGGGGTCTTCGATATCCACCTTGCGTAATGCTGAGTCAAGTATCCGTTCGATCACCGCTTTTGTTAGAATATATGCTAACGGATCCTCTGACCGTACAAATAGAAGTACGATTGTTCCCTCTTCAATCTTCTCCTTATCGATCCACCTTCACATTCTTCGTCCTGTCATGCAGAATCGGATATTCGGATATATTGATGGCTGCCTTGCTATCACACTCCAACTAAGTTGGCAACTGCAGTGAAAAGCCAATCTCGGCCATCAATTTTTTAATCCACAAAATCTCTGTGATCCCCTTGCTGATTCCCTTTAACTCCGCCTCTGCACTTGTCAACGCTACTACTTTTTATTTTCTACTTCTCCATGTCACAAAGTTCCCACCAACTAAAGTAAAAGAGTCTGAGGTAGATCGTCTATCAGTTGGGTTCTCATCCCAATTTGCATCTATGTAGGCTTCTACATTTAGATATCCCTTCTTTATGAACATAATATATCTTCCGGGTGTTCCCTTCAAATATCTGACTATCCTCATAACTACTTCCATTTGCTCCACCTGCGTTTGGTGCATAAATTGTAAGCTATGTCCGACCTAATGTGGGCCAAATAGATCATTTTACCCACCAACCTCGGACACTGCCCGCGATCAGTCGATTATGTTCCCTCAATCATGTGGAGTTTGTGATTGAGGGTGTCACTTGGTTTACATCCCATCGTTCCGGTCTCCGCCAAGTTTGCCAATAGATCAAATATTTATATAATAGATAGTAATGAACAGTAGTACTTTAGTCTTCGGCATCCATTACAAATGATCTAACGGTGGAGAAAATAGTTCACCTACCTCAACGACAATATATGACTCTCACTCTCTTTCTTTCAGTTACCTCTCCATGTCATAATCGATGGACCAATAAAAAAAAGTACACAAAGACTCCCCCTCCCTCTCTCTTTTGAAGAAAAAGTCCAATTGATGGGCCCTACTAATACTTAACTCGTCGAAACCAAAAGTGTTACGATGATTTAGTGTTAATTTTTATCTTTTAAATTATGTAAATTATGTGAAGCATATCCTAGCTCCCTCTCCATCAAAATTATTGAAACGAAATTTAAAGAAAACATATATCACAACGAAAGAAAAAATTATCAACCATTTCAACAAATAACGATTTAAAATTTAAAATTTGATAATTAACTAAATATTTTTTCCAAATTTTAAAAATAAATAGAATGGAAAAAAAAGTTACATGTTAATATTAAAAGATGGGAAAAAAATACATAAAATTAAGAATATGAAACATTTTATTTTTAAAATCATATTGTGTCCTCAAACACGAGCTTACACTAGTATATACATATATATATAGATATATTTTTTCTTCCCGGCTAATAGCCGTATTAATATTTTGCCAAATGAAAACAACAATTTTTCGCATTAATACGATGTTCACTTTAATAAACAAATGAAAACCAAATGGATTATTTCTAAATTGTCATATAGAACAAGTAAGAATTTTTCACATGTTCGACAATCTCAATATATTAATATATATATATGAGTTGAATCATGTTGCGGATGATTTGCTCCCATAGAAGCTGCTTTTGACTTCATATTTATGAAGCATTCGAGGGTTTTTTGCATCATCTTTGACGACTTGGCTTTCATGTCAGCAATATTTCCAGCGAAGCCCATTTCAATTAACGTGCTCACGTTTTCAGGATTAGGGATTCGGGCCGTTTCAAACCTATTGATTGCAGCTACCAATTCCCTTGATCGATCTTCCAATATTTCAACTTCGCGCTTATTCACTTGAATCACCAACGTAAGTTTAGCAAACTGCCTGATGATTTTAAGAGGTTCAGGCGAGGAGGCTGGTGCCGAGTGGAACGTCGAGTCCGAACCCGATGCAAAGGCGAAGACGGGTTCGGGTGCGCACGCCTAATACTCCTGAGATTCCGACGAAGGCTTATTGGTTCCTAGAGACATCATCATCTAAGGGCAGGTGATTAGAGCGGTCGAAAAACAAAGGGTAAGGAAGTATCTGGGGGTCCGGGCACACGAGAATGGTGGCGGTGGCGTAACGTCGAGTACGAACAAAAATATAATATAAGTAAATCTATAAGACAAATATCTCACATGTATGAGTAGATAAATTAATATCATCGTACATAGAAGTAAACATTCACTATATATAACAGTACTATTAAATACTTAAATGCAACTAATTGGAGTAATTTGTTGTGAAATATGTATGTTTATTACGAGGCTAACTGTACTCAATTAAATGTGTTCATTATATATTTTGCTTGGAGATTTACGAATTCAGACCGGCTAAGTAGGGTGCAGTCATTTTATGGTAAATTGTATAAAAAATATACAGGTTACATTGACACACTATTATACCCTTTAAGTTTGTAATTAAATTTAGCTTTTGTGGCTATACGAAAAGGGGTCCAACTATAAAGTATCAGAAATTTTGGATGCATGGTGCGTCTGTTGCAAATATACGCCACAATTGGTACTATTTTAAAACACAAAAGGTATTTTATCGATATATAATGACGAAAATGCAATTTTTAAACACTAAGCACGTTTTTTGTAGTTTACGATTATTATGGTTATAAATTATACATTTTATACTCGAAATCAGTACCTATTTTACATTAATG
Source organism: Iris virginica (assembly GCA_025631175.1). NCBI lineage: Eukaryota > Viridiplantae > Streptophyta > Magnoliopsida > Asparagales > Iridaceae > Iris > Iris virginica. The sequence continues at coordinate 18,593 of JAOTQG010133871.1, forward strand.
TACTATTTGAATGCATCATACATCCTGCATTTCAGATGCATCAAAGACAATTTCAAGAAATATTTGCTATTTTAATTAAGCGGTTCAAATGGATTAAGTTAAAAAAACAAGTGGTCCGATCAGGAATCCGTTATACGGTGATATTAGTTAATATAATACTGTGCATAATATGAATATAAGATAATATGAGTTTTCGATTAAAATGACAAAACTACCTTCGTACCCACAGCTGAACTTTCTTTCTCTCCCAAAAAGCTAAAGTAGGAAAGACGATAGTAGCATCATTCTCCTCGGTGAGGAAACGGAATGCTCTCTCTCTAGAGACTTCAGCATTCCAAATCTTTGCCATTTCAGGAGATTATCTTGCAAAGATGGGACTTGGAAACGGAAGTTCATTCTAAGTTCTAACAATTCAAAATGACAATGATTGCTGCTGATTTCTTTCCATAACGTCTTTCCATCGTCACCTAGCAAAACCCCACTTATCACAATTATTTTGTAAGTTGCAAAACCCAAAACCCTAACGTCAAGAGCTTTACTACGATAAGTATCTTGTAAACATCTGACCTTTCCACTAAAACGATCGTAACCCAAATAGGCAAATGCGATTTAATCGAAAACGGTTACATACATAAGCTGAGTGTGTTGAGCAACCCCGGAAATGTGCATAAGTGTCACGCCCCGAGGCCCGTGACGTCACGTTCCCCGGGGGATGACGCCCGATGACGATGATATCAAGATTTAAAACCATGTCAAGACTACACATCATATGTCACATACACATGCAACACATATACAAACATGCATATATATACAACTTGGAAGGTGAGCATCAAAGTCACCCCTTATAACATGCTATAACCAAGACAAGTCATCACCCAGTCCACCACCAACATATACAAACCATGTCCATGTTCCTAAGATGATATATATAAACACCAAAGATTACTACATCATACGACCAACAACGTGGTCACCAAAATACTCCCTACAACGGAGCTCCATCCAAAAGCTAGCCATGCCATGCTAGGAAACCTGTCACCTGGAGGGAGGAAGAGAGTAGAGACAATATACAAGGGAGGGGTGAGCACAAATTTGCTCAGTAAAAGCCCTGCAAACGTGGCTAGGGTAAGTGTATAGACCGATAACAAGGTATAAGTGTATCGACAGTAATACGACCACAAGCTTCCTCAACTCCAGGACCTCAAGGAAAGTAGGTCAAGACACTATAGCAAGTAAGAATGAGAAATGAATCAATCGAAACAACCCTTCAAGACATGACCATGAAACCCAAGTGAAAAAGATCAAGAACAATATGACAAGAATATCAAGTCCATAAACACTTTAAGCCGGCCAAATGCCTAATAACAATCGACCCCATCATCTAAGTATCCCCTGCAGAAGACACTTAGATTCCTGGGCCACAAGTACAATGCAAC